>MEHQ01000048.1:1725830-1930497 GCA_008828725.1 Saccharina japonica | reverse complement strand
GGATGCTAGAGCGCCTTCTCGAGATTCCAGGGACAACAGATGAATCGTCGTTCTTTGCGGACGGATGCCCGGCGGACCGGTTGACGCTACAGCCCCACCAGAGAGCGCAGGCGAGCCTCTCCACGGGGGCCGGGGGGTTTGGACTGTCGTCGGCTGAATCAAGGAGAATGTCAGCGTCCATCGGGAGCTTAGTGGCGACGGTGCCAGAGGTCCTTGCTGACCTCTCCGGTCCATTGGGAGAAAAAGTCCGAAGGGAGCTGCCCAATTCGGACCTCGTCCGCCGCATATGGAGTAGCGTCAGGGACCTTCGCGACATTCACGGCGTATCCGAGGAGGCAATGGCGAACGTGGTCCCCGAAAGCTGGCGGAACAGGGCGTTCCGTACGAATGACGATGGAGTAGCAGAGCAGTCTGATGTGGAGGTACTACCGGCACATGACGCCCAAACGATCAGCTCCCACAAGGCGCAGCACAAACTGGGGCAGCAGGTGAACCGGGTACGGTACCAACGGTACGTTGCTTCCCTGGACCACCTCCCCGAGGCAGCAGTACCGTCGGATCCGAACGACGTGTTCATGGGAATCGAACCGAGAGATCTTGCCAAGGCTCGGCAACGGAGCCTATCGGGACAAGGCGCTGTCGCCTGTTTGAGGGCAAGGCCGGTGGACCCGGCACGAATCATACCGGCTTCGGAGTTCGTGTCTATGGGACGGCGTTTCCTGGGAATGGAGGAGCCCCTAGCGGCGAGGTGCCCCTGCTGCGAAGCGACGGACGCCAACACGCGACACGCGCGCACATGCCACCGAGCAGGCGCGCAGGTAAACCAGCATCAGCCGCTGGTCCACGCGCTGTCCCGCACCTTCAAGCGGTTATCCATCCGCCATCAAGTGGAAAGTGGAGCGCCCTTCAACGCCGACAGGAACCTCCGCATGGATATAGTGATCGAGAGGGGAGGCGAGACGCTACATCGTCAGAGTACCGCAACAAGGCGATACTCCTCGACATCACGTATGCAGACCCCCAAGCGAGGGTCCACATGCGGGCTGGCAGCGCTGATCGAGACGGATCAGCTGCCTCCACTTCTGAGGCGCGAAAGCGCAACCACTACGCTCGTGCAGGACACGTGTCCTTCGACGAGCGCAGCCATAAACTAGTCACCCTTGCGGTGGAAAGCTTTGGACGCCTCGGGAAGGAAGGTAGCGAGTTCATCGACCAGCTGGCGGCGAGCATCGTCGGAGGAACGGACCGGGGGTCCTTGTCAAGAAAAGGGGTCTGTAAGGAGCACCTTTTCCAGGTCATATCGGTAACCACCCAGGTCGCGATCTCACGCCGGGTGCACCGATACAAGCTCGCCCTGCGAGACCGGCAGGCCGCCAGGGGGAGAAGGGAGGAGGAGGGAGGATTACTTTCCATGGCGTGGGGGTGGAATGTATATACTGCACTACAGTATGTGTATCGTAGTTTCAGCATAATGGCATGGAAACCTAGATGCGGAGTAGGAAGCACGGCGAATAGATATATAGCAGGTACAATAATTGGGTAAAGGGTGCGTATTCTATAGAGTACACGCAGAGGAGGAGAAGAAGTTGTTGAATGAGAGTGGTGGTATTCGACGAAGTGTGTCAGCTTTTTCATTCTGAATGAATAATACCCTGCACATTGTCGGAAGGCAAATAATATAATAATACTATTGATAACATTATGTTACAGCAATGACAGATCCAACCGGAACGCAGTAACGTAGTGTTAAGTTGTCATTTATGGTATCGTGCTATTATAACGTGATGATACAGTCAATCGCCAATCAATGCAAGTAACATTCTAACACAGTGTTACATCGCGACCAGCTCCGAAGGCAACTTACCTAACTTACGTTAAGTGTTAACGTTATCCGATCTTAAAGAAGAATAAGGGGGGCTCAACTAACGTTCGAATAACATAATGGTAAGTGTTACGGAAAACACCATAAACAAACGCTACTAATGTCATTTTCGGGCGTCATGCCTAATACTGCCCTGAACCCTAACACAATGTTAGGAGGGTGTTATGCGTAGAGCCTCCTACATCATAACATTATGTTAGGAAGTTAGCGAATGGGCAGATTGTGATCACAGAGTAGTGCATGTTAGGTTGATAACGTACGAGTCTGGACAAATCCTAACATTGTGTTACGATGCTAGTACGCGTGCCGATCACGGCGTAACACTATGGTATCGTACCAGAGCCGACGATCTCGAGAAGACACATAACGCTAAGGCGTCAAAACGTTCGCTGATATGCATCTATAACACCATATGTTACTACGTTACGCGATTGCTCCTCCACTGCTAACACTATGTCACGACGTTCCCAGGCCGCTGTGTTAGGCCCCATAACGTAGATACGTGTTATCCGAGTGTTATGTTATCCGAGGTGTGATAGTTCACAATCAGGTTTTCCGTCTGGACTAAATCTCAAACCACTACAAGTACGTGAAGAAAAATGAAGTGCACTTTGACTTGATTATCTGACGCCAAATATTGACCCCGATTTTTGACCCCGACCATGTATGGTACGTACGTGCGCTATTAAAATTATTATTAGAGACAATAGTATGAACTGTACCACCACCACGACGAACGACAACACTACCTACTGTAACCAAGATAACACCCCCTGAGATGTATTTCCGAGCCGATTTTCTCCAAAGTAAGGGAGATGCACATAACGAAA
Organism: Saccharina japonica; assembly: GCA_008828725.1. Lineage (NCBI taxonomy): Eukaryota > Phaeophyceae > Laminariales > Laminariaceae > Saccharina > Saccharina japonica. Next base: position 1,927,785 of record MEHQ01000048.1, on the reverse strand, counting down.
ATGATCGCTTTCGAAAGATCTCGTCGAGATATTTCCGAGATATTTCCATAGACACATATCTCTTGCCGTTTGCACTGCTGTCCCCATTCTCGAGAAACCCGCCTAGAAATTCGTTCAAGGGGGTGTTTGATATTGTGGGCCTTACGGCCTACATTCTGTTATAGTTACAGGTATACATGTCATACATCCGCAGCCAGCCCAGAGCCGCGTGTATTGTCCGACTTAATAGCATCGTTGAGGGGGGTCTCATGGTGGTATAGCATATCGACTCGTTTGTCAGATTTCTGTTGCAGAACATCGAAGCGACAATCATCCTGACCCATGTCCCAAGTCCTCATAAGGATATAGACTAACTAACGTAACCCAACTGGGCCTCGCCGTACTACTGTGAAGGGTGAGAGTTGTCCCTCCCGTCACTCCTTCTGGGCGTGTCCATGGGCTCTGGGCTCTGGATGGGTGCAGTACTGTATTTCCAATATAGGCACGCGAACAAGAAATAAACTGAGCATCAAACCATAAACAGTAGTGAGGTATTGGCGAATATCGATTGCGCATGTCCAGCTATCTTTCGGGCTGTGCATGCTCTGTTTTACCACTTGCGGCCATCGAACCAGTCCCCGTTGCAATAAAGGCCTCCTTCCTGTGCGGGCATTTTGCATTCCCACATTAAGGGGCCCCTTCGGTCCAAACAAAAAAAGTACTTGAACCTTTTGAAGAAAATATGTTTCGTCTTTTCAACAGCAGCAATACTATTTCTGGTACAACAATACCATATCATTACTCCTTTACTACGAACACGGCATAGCTCCAGTTCTGATGCCCAGACCTGCTCCCGACCAACGTATAGCTTGTTCGTTAAAGTCTCTAGGAGGTGTTGGGGCTCTTGGATCTTCAAGGGAGGGCAGGCCTTGCTGTGTTTGCATCACGAAGCGAAAGTGCTCAGCAGCCAGAATCCTTATCGTTTCGGAGCTCCTGTTTGGTATCTGCAATTTTCTGTGGCCGCGTCGTAGGACGCTTCGGATGGTCGAACTAGAGGCCCAGGTAGTTTCGCCTACCATTAATACGTAGTGCTCGGCATCCTCGTCCAAAATCTGAGTTCAAACAGCAGTATCAGCAGCCGGAGAAACTGCCACTTTTCAAAATTGTCTTTGGTTACCAGAGGTATGGGGAATCGTTTCGGAGTAAGAGGCACTTTTCGTGACGAAAAAGGCGTCGGATCGATCCGGCCCCTGAGACAAAAATGTCGCCCTTGACCTACGCCCACTAAAACTTCTCGCAGGGAGTAGGTCTGGGCATGAGAACTGGAGAAAGGTCGAAATTATACCAGAAATAGTATTGCAGCTGAAAAAAATAAAGGCTGCAGTGCTCTTATTTTTTTCGACCGAAGCGGCCCCTTAAAACCACGTATAATACATACCGCTAACAAATACCTGGTACGATTTACTTGCTGTCGTCACGGGTTTTACAACGGTGTCTGGGAATTCCGTTTATGAGATACCCTGGGTAAAAACGAAATGTCGATCATGCATGCTATGAAGCATGCCAAGAAACGGTCACCGGGTATCCATGTCAGTAGGAAACCTGCTAGGATATCCTAGGAGTGCCCAGACGTCACGAAGCGCGGTTGTTACGCTGTTATGGCGGACGGTAGCTTGGATGCTCGGGCGTGACACACGTTGCGCGATGCTGTTGTAACGTAAGGGGAAACAGGCGCGTCTTGTACGCGGGGTGTGGTATCCTCATTATGCTGGCGGGCCTGTTCGTCGCCGGCGGATTACCCCTCAGTATTCCTCAGCTCGCTGCTTCATGCAGAACATTGACAACATTGATTGGTGGTTATGATGCAGAACATTGACTGATGGTTGTGATGCAGAACATTGAATGTTCTGTACCAATACAATCGCCGAAAAAAATATATATATGTATATATATTTTTTTTAACTTGATTTTAGTATATAATGCATTAGTACAGAGTACAGAATGTATCGACGATTTCCCCTATATTTCCTTCAGCTTGTATCTCGTTTTCCTTACATTTATTTCTCTGATCCGCCAAACTCCAGATGTTTCACACATTCTTCTAGTTTTTCCTCTTTCATCGGAAATTATTCGAAATAAACATGCTGCGCATACAACTAACTTTTCGGTCAATTTTTAGAAAAAAAACGAAGTCTGACGTCATCCACGGTCAACTCTCCAATTTACTATGTTTTCCCGAAAAGTGGCGTCACGATTCCGGATGACGACAAATGTCGACCAAGGATTTTCCATCAATAAACGAATCCAACCTAAATTGACCAATCAGAAAACTGCGGGCACGAAGAGTATTTTAATCCCAGGTTCTGCGTTTGCGTTTCTGCTTGCATGATACTGGTGTAATATGTTATACGCTTTATTCAGTGCTGTTGTGTCATCCCTGCCCACTGCAGTGTAGCCCCGCTGAATGCGCCGTATGACGAGTTGACCTATCGCTCAGAAGTTCCATACGCGATCGTGACGTCGCCGGGTCGGCTACTCCTACAATAGTGGTAGCACTATTGTAACTAACTTGTCGTCACGGGCGCGCCTCCCCTTGTCCCCAGTGGCACATGGTTCACCGCCGTTTCATGAGTTCCCGACACCTCCCGATCCTTCCCGGCGCCCTGCCTGCCTGGCGGCAAACTATGCCCCGAGGTTCGTGTCGCAGTCTTGAAACGCGCATGGCCGGATTATTTTGAAAGCTAAAACGAATACAGTCAGAGTATACACGTCTTGGTCCCTAGGGATTACCGATGGCGGCCGGAGGCTCCTTCGACACAAAATCCGCGCTCTGCTTCAGCACGTTTTTGTTGCAGCAAAAACCAAGGTGGCCGGCCGCCAAGTTTCCACATACTATTACATTTACATTGAAAAAAGGGGGGGGGGGGAGTAAAAAGTAACTACGACGTCATGTAAAAGGTAGAGCTAAGATGATTCACCGCAAGAAACAAACTGTGTTCAGAGCTCAGCTCGACTGCCGGGGGGGGGGAGGGGGGGGCGTACTGATTTCTTGCTTACCTTAGTCATGCGACCATTGACCACGCACTCCTTTCGAGACGGAACGCCGTTCCTACTCCTATTAGACACACTTCTGGTATGTGGGCGCTCATTATGTTTCCAGGGGCAAGTAGCACAACGAGTGGCTTCAAAGGCCGAGGAGGCGGGATGGCGATTGATCGGCAAGCGGGATAAAAAGTACGTGGTATGAACGTACAGCTGCAACGCGTCACCACAATAGGTGCTCGTATTCCTGTGTAGTACATGACTGCCAGTGAACATACATATATGTACAAGGTCTCAGCTTCGAACGACGCCGAGGCGGCATGATGCTGATGGGGTGATGCCACATGTCACGATCTATCTCGATCGGGTGAGCGACTTCTGTGTGTTGTTTTTAGAGGTTTGTTGCTGATATTGTCCAAAACATTACGCGGCGGGTGGCAGGTGCTTGTTGTACGCGCTCCTCCGAACATGTAGATGGGTCAACATGCCTGGTGTACATATAAATACATAGGAATATTAAGCCTTACTTGGATGCGAGCCATGCCCAGCAACTTCGACAACGAACTACAAAAAAACTGGTGATAGCTCCCTCTGTGGTTCGCTGTTGCGATACGACTACAACTTATGTGGTAAACGGTGGTGATACCGGTATATATTTTGTAGAGTAATCTAGGCACATCGAACGCAACAACATGCCATATCACGGCACGCGAACTCCCTTTCTCTTCCTATACGGTGTACCCTTGACGGTACTACACTGTACTTAATGCTGTGTTGCGCGGATGGCACCCTCTTCTTCTCTACTTACCAGGGATGTTGCAGAGATGAGCGTTGCTTACTTATCCTATTTGCACCGACCACCCTAAGGCCATCCGCATATCACCGACGGGGCGTACGACGACTACTACAGTACTTTTACAGGCAGGCCAGGCGGCAACTGCTACATACAGATGTAGCCTTTCCCATCACTTCCTCACTTCTTCTCGCCTGCATAATAAACCAGACCACGCAAACGACCAACAACAACAGCACAACATGGCAACTGCTGCGACACAAAAACCGCTTACTACTCATACCCCCCGCTCTACAACACATGTCCCACCCAGGAATGGTGGTTACAGCCTACAGCTCTTCTTCTTTCCTCCCCCCCCTCGGTCACCCTATATGCAAAACAATTGTAACAGGACACGCAAAACGATTGTGGCGCCTCAACAAAGCAGCGACTCCGTCGAATACTTGGTAAAAAAATGTAGGAGCATGTACGCCCACCTTAACACCTTAACCGTCATGTGTGTACATCATACAACCACGGCAAAAGCACGACCCCTGATCCTACGCGCAGCCGCTTTTTGTCCCCAAGACAATACTAATACTATCATATATAGCGCGAGCCATGTTCACGTCAAAAGGTAGGACACTCAGTAACCTTCTCTACTTAATACGGGATTTCTCTTCCTATAACAAGTGCTCGAATATACAACACCGACACTATTCTGCACGCAACGCACATTTTAATTGCGCCTACTTTATCCGAGGTTAGTAGCGCCCAGTCCACTGCACTCGGCGAAGAAAGCCTACTTACCCACATAAGGTGGGCATCTGATATTTGCCCTGCCTGGCATATTTGCCCTGCCTGGCACAGGACAGGACAAGCAGGGCAAGTGGTGGTGACATGTAAAGCCGCTAAGAAGCGACTCGCGTTGCTATCTAAGGTATGGTACACTTACTTTTTGCACGGGGCACGTACCGTGCTTCATGCATACGACTACTGTAGACTACTCCTCTTCCCTCCTCATGTCATGTAACTCCTCGAGGAGAGACCGGACTAGCAGAGGGGGGGGGGTGGGGGTACACGCGATGCGAGTGCGGACTATGACAGGTCAACACTGCATATAGAGGCTTTCCAGCCCGTAAATCAATCTAAAACCACAAAACCACAAAATAGGGCACCGACCCGTCATGACAGTGTCATATTCAACAAGTGTCGTAAATGGTCAAGTACGCCAAACGCAAATACGTACATGAAAAAAGTATGTACTGCCAAGCAACGGTTGAAAAAACAATCACCCTTTCCGTGCCGAAACCTCGAGAAAATGACGAAAGCATGAAAAAAAAAGGCATGCGAAAGAAACAGAGCGAGCAAGCCCTCCGCTCCCTTCTCCGTGCGTGCGTCCATGGGACAACACACTATTAATATATATACCAGGAGGCTATAGGACTTACCCGTCGCCTCGCTTAAGGACGTGCCCGGCCTTGCAGCTGCACCCTCCCCCCTCTCCAACACACGCCTCTGCCTCCTCCAACGCCAGCGCGACAGCAACAACACCAACGACGTGTGCACCTGGTATTTATTTTCCTCCCGCGGCTACGCGCCGACCGACAATCCTGCCAACAGTTAAGAGTACGAGGCAATCCCATTCTCTCTCGAACGGAAAACAGTAAAAAAAACACTTTTTTTGTCCCCAACTGCGGCAGCAGGTTACCTTAACTGCCACTCAAACGCGCGAAACTAATCGGGTCTCCTCTCTCTTTCTTGTCCCATGCCCGGCTACTTCTTTCTCCTTCGTACATGCACTTGGCCATGGCGTACAGTGTGGTGTTGGCGTACAGTGTGGAAGTGTATACCTGCCAAAATTGTCTCCCAGTAATCGTTAGTCTTGATTGTTTTTACCGATGGAACCCCGACTTTTTTACCGTTAGAAGCCCGACAACAACACTACCCTCTCCCTATCCGCTGCTACTCGAAGGCCGTGCCTCCGAGGTTACCTCCACCCAGCAGAATTTGCGACACCAGCTCGCGGGCCTACCGAAGAGTTCCCGACAGCGCTATTAATAGGAGCGATGGGGGCGTCGCCCGGATTGTGCCGGGGGCGCGGCGGGGGCGCCCTCGAAAAGTCGGAGGGTAGCACTGTCCGCTGCGGCGGCGGCGGCAGCGCTGCCCCTCCCGCCCCACTGGGGGTCCATCCTCGCCCAGGGAATGACCGGTCCCAGTACGGCATGCTGGAGTCCACGGAAGGATGTTGCTGTTGCTGCTGCTGCTGCTGTTGCTGCTGCTGTTGTTGTTGCTGCTGCTGCTGTTGTTGCTGCTGCAGATACGCCTGGTGGTCTCTAAGGTCCGAAGACATGGGCGGAACAACCTCGTTGCCGTCGGGTGCGGCCCTAGAAGAAGTCCCCACCCCCCCCGCACCGACACCAACACTGACCCCTACGCTCACGCCTGCGCCCGCCCCGGCACTGGTTAGCACACCGCCGTTCATCGCGAACCCAGCACTGGTTACCGTACCCGCACTACCACTGACGCCCCCGCTAGCGGCGAACGCAGCAATAGGAGGAAAAGTCTCAGGCCTCGCGGCAGCATCGCGCCAAGCGTACTCGTCGCCGCCGCCGCCGCCGGAAATCGCGCCTCCCGTGTTGGCGTTGGAAGGTGCGGCGGGATAGTGCATCACGTCGGGACCGGCCGGTCCTTTGGAGTAAAACGAGGCGGGCTGTTCGATAAACCTCTGCTGTGATTGGTCGGGAGCGGCGCCGCGGTGGGCGTAACTGGGAGGACCGCCGAGGTGCCTCGGCGACGGAGCGCGGTATGACGTCCACATAGCGACGTTGGCTGCGGTGGCCGCTTGCTGGGCGGGTGTGGTCGGGGCTACCGCGGCTGGCTGCTGGGCAGAGGAAGGGTCGGGGTTTGCCAATCGCTGCTGTTGTTGCTGCTGCTGCGGTTGGTGCTGCTGTTGGTGCTGTTGTTGCTGCTGCTGACTCAGGGGGTGCTGGTGCTGCTGGTGCTGTTGCGGCGGTGGCGGCTGTTGCTGCTGCTGCTGAGGCTGCGGCTGTGGTTGAGGCAGTGCCTGCTGCGGCTGAGTCTGCTGTGGCTGCTGAGGCGGCGGCTGCTGCTGCTGCTGAGGCTGCTGGGGCGGCTGCTGCTGCTGTGGCGGCGCCTGCGATGGACCCGACGCCTGGTCTCTACGTCGGTAGCTATCGTGAGTTTGCGGGGCTTGGTGATACGGACTAACTTTGCTTGCGTCAAACCCGCGAACATCGGCGTATTGCGGGGCGTGCAGCTGAAAAGGAAGGCGTGATTATGTGGGGGGAAGTGGTCGACAAGGCGAGGGTGGGGTAGGGGAACGGGCAGTGGAATTGTTAGGAGGTGAACACCACGGCGCGCGTGATCGGTGTGACGAACCTACTATTGGTGTTTCATGTATAAGCAGGACAGGCAGAAGGCATGGCTGCCACCGGGTCTGGTGGGAATATAGTTCACGTGGGAGACCGCGGTAATACCCGTTGGCTGACCGCCTCCCTTGGTGTTATGCAAAATGTATCCCGCACAAATTTCAAGTAGTGTGTAACCAAAATTGTGGATGCAGTTCCGAAGGGTTAAGGACAAAACAAGGTCTTGACACACCCAAAAAAACGGCCTCCTAACATATTTTTGATGGTGGAGGAACTTGTGCACGACAAACATGCGATTTTCGTGTGCACGTTCATCGTAAGATCGACCTATCCGCTGTGTGATGCCCATCCAACGGCGCGGCCCCAAGCTACGCGTCCACCCAATAACAGAGCTTGACACGGCTATGGCATCCATTGTCAAATACACAACACTTAGGCCAATACGCTACTTGTCCCCACCCAACAGTAGTAGGGACAATACGTATCCTATTAATTTAATGTGTGCGTGCATACATCGAGCAGAAGCGATCGCCCTTCGGTAAGACCAGAGGATGGAATCGCTATTCAGATAATTCGACATCTGGAAGAGCTACATATCTACCACAAGTGATATATTAATAGCTGCCCTGCAATAACATCGACGTTACGATTTGAGGTAATTTGAATGTACACATAGAGCGAACGAGGACTAGTAACAGGAAGGCACACACTAGTAATCTCGCCGCACATTGAATTTATGCCCGATATCCAAAATAAGATACTCAGCATACTCGTGCGTAGTGACTGCACATCAACTATTAGTAGATACGAATGGACCTCAGTGCCCAAAATCCAACACGCCCCCTTGATGATAAGTCAGTAGCAAGAAGAACGCTGCGATATATCGTGTCCTTCGAACGTGAAAACTAATAAAAAAAATGGCGTTGTTGTATCGTAGGCTTTGGTGAATGTGCTAAACGGGGGCTAGGTGTCGCATCATTACAATAACTTGTTTCCGCAGGGAAATTATGAGCTCGTGGTAAACGCTTGCAAAATAAGCTGCGCGCGTGAACCTGATACTAAGATAATGAATGACGCGTGCTCCGTGGTGCGGTAGGGGTTGCTTTTTCAGACCAAACATTTCTCACTGACGGAGCTCAACTCTCAAACTACCCAACATCGTTGTAAGATCCGATGTATACCAGTTATGTTTTAACGTGATTCGTCAGATACCTGACCCAAGGGATTATGTATCGGGCTTAGCTTACACCACTCTGTCCGGAAATATAAGCACATTTTAAACATTAATACTCACTAAAAAGGTGATTATATTTCGGGACAGAGTGGTACTTTTTATCATCATCAGTTGTTGGAGCACCTCACGTGAGGAACCTCACAAAAATGTACACTCATAAAAGGTACTCACTAAATGTTTTCACACACTCACGAAAAACGTACTCATAAAAGGTACGAGTACTCACAAAATGTTTTCACAAAATGTACAGTAGACAGTAGGTGTCAACCTGTCGAAGCGTAGGTCAAATTCACGAATAGAACATATCCAGGCCCGTATATGAACGGCGGCACTATGGGTGTAGTCATGCGTAAACCACGAGTAATTGTTGTGGCACGACCACACCCGTCATATTGTGACATGACTACACCCGTATGGCCGCCATTCACACACGGGCCTGAATGCGTTGTTCCAGTCGTGTATTCCATATTGCCACCGTTCACACACGGGCCTGAATACATGTTCTATCGGAATATCGATCCTATGAGTGTCAGGTTTGAAAATTGTAAACGTTCCTCCAGCTACTGACTTCTCGTTAAGGGGCGTGTTGAATTATGGGCTTCGAGGTCCTTACATATCTAGTTGGCAAGTAGTAATAACGCACCAGTACGTGCAGTGAGTATCTTAAAGCCATCTTACGGCTTACCCTCATTCGCGCCGCATCCCTGTGCTCGTCCGCGTGTTGAGGTATCGCGATGGAAGAAGGTCCGGCAGGAGAGGGTCTGTGGTTGGCGTCAGGATACCCCATGGGGTGCGGCCTCCGCTGGTCCATGCCCGTGGGCGGCGCGAGCCACAGAGGCACGGGGTGATGGGGGCTGACAAGAACAACGTTGGAAGGAGCGGCGGGATGGGGGGAGGAGGGGAGGTACCAAGATTATGAGAGGCGGGGGGAGAGCGGTGATGGGGTATGACGACAATGTAGGCAGGCTGGGCAAGGGAGGGAGGGTTGCAGTAGGCGGTGGCAGAGAGGGAGGGGGGGATAGGGGCGACAGGGTTGAGGTGTCTTCGGCATCCTCGGGAACACGATGCCAGTCGGGGCAACGGCACGCCTGTAGTGCTGCTGTGCTGCTTGATAATCATGCTGCCACTTTTAAGTTCTGCCGCGTTTGGAATACTCAAGAATCGTGGGGGGAAACGATAGTGTTCGCGAAATATGCACTTCGTTAAATCGTTTCACAGAAAACCCATCCATGGTCGTCACCAACACGCGCTCCAGTTGAATTCTTACGTGGAGTTTTCCATGTTAGCGGCATGCAGGGCGGCCTTGGAAGCGTACATCAGGCCGGGAGCAAGCGAGCCAGGGTGCTGGCCTTGTTGCTGCTGCTGCGGCTGCTGCTGCTGACTCTGTTGTCCCTGCTGCTGCTGCTGCTGCTGCTGCTGCTGCCGCGAATGGTCCAGCCATGCAACGGCGTTGTCGACGCCCTTCTTCTCCATCCCGGCGGCTGTGCGAACCCACCCTCCGCCGCCGCCCGCCCCCCCCGGCATAACAACAGTGTTGTGTGCTCCATCCACGGGGGCAGTGGGCAGGCCGTCGAAGCTTATGCCGGGCAGGCCGCTTGGCGTCGCGAAGCCCCGCGCGGCTCCAGGATGGACCGCTCCCGCCATCTGGCGCATGTCGCCCACCACCGGCACATGAAGGCCGTTGATGCCGCCCCGCTGCGCCATGGCCGCAAGGGTGTAAGGGTTGCTGTCCGCTCCCACAGCTACGCCAGCCCGCTGGGGGGGCTGGTGACTGTGCGGCCGCACGTTGTTTACCGCGTGGTCTTTCGGGTTCATGACGCAGAACTGCTCGCAGCGGGTGGGCGGGGGGGGCATCGGCATCGGCAGCAGCAGCAGCGACGGAAGACAAGGCGAGGAAGACGAAGACGATAAATTAGGGCTGCGAATTGGGGCGAAAATCCGATTGAATATACCATATTCTGGCGAAGAAAGCGATTAATCGATGTTTTCGATGGGTCGGTTCGCTTCAATACGTATTTGTTTCGGCAAGTTCGAGCGAGCGCAAGCGAGTCGGGCGAGGGAAACAATCCCCAGTCACCCCCCCCCCCCCCCCCCTCCTACCTGGTTGGTGAAAACCCAACGTGCTCCGTCCCGGCATTGTAGGGATGCGAGGGTCTATGGTCATATGACTACGGCCGTGCACAACATTACCCCCCCCCCTCCCCGGCTGGTGATGGAGCCAATACAGCCGGTGAAAAACGCGACGAATATATATATCGGAAAACAGTTGGCTCCGATGTCAATTGAATCGGTCTGATTGAATCGAATAATTTGGCGGCGATTTTCACAACCCTACAATACGTAGTATTTTACCAACCTGTTTTTCACCTGCATCCACGTTTTGGAGACTACTTGGAATTAGAGTGGATAGCTATTTGCAGTAGTTCAAGGTATAATGTCAATACTTGTGCTGCTGTACGTAGTGGAGGGAAAGTATCAAGAGACGGTCGGAAGGAGTCTGGGCTCGCATTCCACGTTTACGGGGGGGTTGGTGAAGCGCTGAAAGCGCTGACAGCTGAAAAGGGAGAGCCAGGTCATGGCAGGAGGCGAGAGGGGGCTTATTTCTTGTTGCTCAGCGGTGATGTCATATCAGGTATACGGTAAGTGGAGTGACGCAAGACCGAACATTTTCTCGCGTACACGTACGTAGCTACCAGGTATACTCTGTAAGGACAGGAAAATACAAGGGATAAAATGATACACTGTTGTACTATAAGTAGGTACTGTAGTGCAGTACCAGGTATATATTATAGGTAAGCTCACCTCGAAGAAGTCCCGGGGTGACCTCGTGCGCTTCTTGATGACCGGAGTCCAGTGCCTTTTCCGCTTGTTGGTGAACCAGTTTGAACTGCGAAAGAGACCCAACCAGCGGGCAAAAAACCATCGAAGAAAAAGCATAAAAAACATAAATACTGCTGTAGGCGTTCCATTTGATCAATGCCGCAGCAAGGACAGCGCAATCACAACCGCACGTTGAACGAAATGCGGCCCTAAAACGATGGACGACATTTAGGTTGGATCAACGATGGCACAGCGAGAGGATCGACGAAGCAGTTTTTTTCGATTTGACCCCCCGCGCAAGCTTATCAGTCACAACAGCACCAGCAGCGGTCCGCCGACACCTTGCAACGTTGCAACACAGCCGGAGGTGCCCACCGCCAAACGCGTAGATGCTGATATGGCATACATGATACCTGGTACCCCTGGTATGGCATAAGGCGCTACCAACGGAGTAACCGGCGAAACAAAAAATCCTCCACGAGCAAAACCACGCAACTGCAAACAAACACCCTTCACGAGCAACTGCGGCAACTGTACTGGTACGGTACAGCAGTATAATGAATAACTGCGACCGACGTATATGTTGACTCAGCTTGCGGACGCATCCAATGGAGGCAGGCATTGACCAGTCTGGTTGAACCCGAAGCTGGCCGACCCAAGCCAAACAAAATGCGTACATACGTACGTACGTACGTACTACTACTACTGCAAAAAAAAAATGGACCACGGGTAAAAACATACCTGGTAAACTCAAAAACGATCGTAAATCAGGCTCCTTTGGTGCTCACATCTGCAAGGTGGTGAGGTTGGTAGCCTCAGCCAGGGCATCCTTCTCCTTGGCAGCTGGGTAGGGCCACCTCTTGTGCGAGAGAAACCACTCCGTCAAGATGCTCGTCGTCTCCTCATCGTACCTTATTCATATTTTACGAATGAAAAATTATGAGATATTTGAAAACATTGTATTGCGGTATGATATTGCGGTTAATATTATATACCCAGCGGGTACTTCTTATCACTCTGGATGGATGTATAAGGACCACTCGGTATTCGTAGTATAGTTTAAACGCTCCTTATATTTACGTTCAAAGTGGTGCCATAGTTATACCGCAACGCGGGTCGTGTGGGGATGAGGGATCGTTGTGTTTACACAGTAGTCCGCGTTGTATGAACCACACTACTGCTGTACATTCCCGTAAGGTTAAGAGCCGAGAGGTTGCACTGAGAAGGGGCACCCATGCTTAGTACAGGCAGGGCATGCACACCATACGTGTAACGTCAGTCACTGAAGACCTTGTCCCGCCGTCGCCGTCTGAACCCTCTTTGACCTTCGACTTGGATGATATCACAGCGACTAAAACTGTGCCAGCTGCTGGTGTGCTGGCTTATCAACCGCCTATAAAACACGTATCAACAATTAAAAGAGGGAGCTTTAAATATGACCGCAATTGGGTGACGGGGGAGTCGGAGATCTCCCTGCTTTGACGCTCGGGTACAACTCCACCTCCGAAGCCTGGGCTGCTTCATGTGACCAATGTTACAAATGTAACCATTGCGTTTTTCGACACTCTTCCCTTCAAGTCCAGAGGGCGTTAAAATAACACGAGCGATGCCCACCGTAAGGTATAGGCGACACTACACTACTACCATACACTGTAATCAAGTGATTTGAAAACACACACCCTGGGACGAATTTCACAGCCAATTTTCTCCAAAATCTGCCTTTAGAGGGACACGGGCAACGAAAATGGTGGAGTTGGAAATATGAATATATCGTCGAGATTATTCCATAGACGCGTTGCTTGACGTGCACACTCTTCCCATTGCAGATGAAATTCTGAATAGCATAAAAATTGGTCCGTGGGCTACGAAAGGGTGTCTTAACCCATTCAGAACTGAAACAAAAAATACCACACTAATTCCAAGTAGTTTGTCCCCAACTATGTAGGACCTCCTAAGGGCTTAACTTGAGTGTCTTACGGTACTGTACTACTCTAGACTACAACCCACGCTATTAATAGTACGTACTCGTGTTGCTCGCTGATATGTTGATGTTGCCCATGCCACAATCCGGAAAGACAAGAAAGACACCGCCACGTGAAATTTATCAATACACGATCAGCATCATCGGCATCAGCACATTAGTAGTGACAGAGCCCTGATTAATACCGCCACGCGAAAGTTATCAATACACGATCAGCATCAGCGCTATCAGCACATATTACGGACAGAGGCCTGAATGGTCGTTTCTGTGTCGTGCATCGCTGCGGGACATCACTCAGCGAGAGCAGAAAGCTAAGAGAGAGAGAGCCCCCGAGGTATAAGGGTTAGTGTACTTCAAGGCGCACGCACATCCGCCACTTCTCATCGATAAAAAGTAGACAGGCCCTCATTTAGTGCCACGTTAACGCGTGGGATCTTACGTAGGGGCCGCCTATATGGTCGGGTATACATGTTCCTTGTCTGTGCAAACATGTGGATCTCCTTTCCAGATTATCGCTATCGCCCTCGACTGTGCCATGTGCCGGATCGTGTTCTATGATATCATGAGGAAACAACCAGGCCGTTTGATTTCTCGCAAGCAAAGACAAGACGCGATGATATGAACAGGAGATAGGGCTTTAAGGGCGCGCCAAGGCCTCTTGCGGTCTAAATGTACTAGTTTTAGTGTAGGGGGCGGTCAGTCAAGGAGTCAAAACCTTTCCTATCATATACCAGGTGTACGCATATAATTATGACAAGCATACATTATTTTGTGCTACGTAGCTTCCAGCCATCTCGGGGAGTCCTAGTCCTCTTCTCTCGTTCTCGCCGGGGCTGTTAACGAAAGCCGACGCTGCTACATACTCTGCCGTACCTTGCGCCCAAAATCTGATCCTTGAGATAGGGAATAAACATCTGCCTTCCGCGGCAAGTCTGGCCGATCGGTCGACTTGACGTCGGCCGACAAGCAATAATTTCAAATTCAAGTTAAAATAACCGAGCCTTCCGTTCATCTGCATATTTTTATGTCCGAGTACTTATCATACCACCCGGAATCTGCGAAGCAAGTTATGTACCATATCCACCACCCACATCGCAGCCACCTCACCCCCTCCCGAGTACTGACCACGGGATAGCTTTTGGGGGGAATGAGCCAATGTGGGAGCATCACCATCCTCATCGTTGTCACCCACTGTTTAAGCCATGCCCTAACCTCAGCGGAGTTATCGCGTGAATTTTCCGAAGGTCAAAACAAAAAGAGGAAAATATGTATGATATGCGCCCCCTGTTTCATACCGGTACGTGACGGGAATGCTCATCATGTATCAATACTATTAATAGTTGCTCACTTTGAGAAAACACGTTTCCGAGACCCTGGATTGCTTCCCCCGCTGTCGTCATCGCCGCTCCCTGTTCCGGTACTCTGGCGTCTACCGGAAACGGCCCCATCGATGAGTGCTTTAGCAGTCGACGAAGAAAACGCCCTTTTGGAAACCCCACCACCTTGGACCAGGGCCCAGCAGGAGAGCTTGCCCTGCTGCACGCCCCCCCCGCGGGTGTTGTTCCCTATGCGGCATGACGCGCGCAGCTCATCGCAGAGCCTTGTGTCCTCCTGATTCAGGCGCTCGAGCGTCGCTATCTCGACTTCGATGGTAGAGCCACCCTTGTCGCTCTCTGCGACGAGGCGTGAACCGAGGAGCATGGCACAATAATGCCAGTGTTATTACATCAAAACCGAGGAGCATGGCACACTGGCAGTGTTGTTACTTAAGTCAATACGATTGTGTTTGGGGGGATACGAAACATTACAGGGTGTCGTGTGGTATTAGGGGGCGGCACGGTAGGAAACATAAAACATATGCCAGTTGGCCGGTTATATTACCCAGGCACTCGTAGGTTGCCCGGGTGTGTTATACCCCAAAAGTACAGAAGACTACCCTACCTATCACAGCAAACACACAGCAGTTGAAATACAAATATGTTTATCTCGTCCATCTGGGAATGACAATCCGAATCCGGAAAGTTGGGGGGGGAGGGGCTGTACTCATGTCATGCATGGCGGTAGTCGTATGACCATGGACCCCCCCCCGCATCCCTACAATGCCGGGATGGAGCACGTCGGGTTTTCACCTACCAGGCAGACATTGGTTGCACCAAGTGCGAAGCGCCGTGAGGTGTTGGGTGAGTCGCACGAAGGGTGAGCGGCATCCTACTAAGAACCGCTTAACCCATTCAGAACTGAAAAAACTTACGCCACTCTAATTCCAAGTAGTTTGTCCCCAAAAACGGGAGACTAGTTCTCAAGGGGTTAACCCATTCAGAACTGAAAAAAATGTCCTACACTAATTCCAAGTAGTTTGTCCCCAAATTCGTGGGATCAGTTCTTAACCCTTATAGGACTGGAGTCCCGTTTTGGGGACAAATTACTTAGAATTAGAGTGGATTGTCCCCAAAACGGGACTGCAGTCCTAAAAGGGTTAAGGAGTTAAGAGGCGGACTTGCAATGGATGACAGCGTCGAATGTTATTTTTTGTTTTGTTGGTATGGCCACTTCCAGAGCGGGGGGAATGGGCAGCCGACTTCACAACCACAACGACAAGCGCGGATCGCTCTTATCGACCACTTCTCTTTCCAATGATGGACTCAAGCACCCAAGGGGTGTCATTTGCTATTGATAGCATGCGTTTTTTTACACAGCAGGGGCTTTCCTCGAGAGCGACCCCCGCCGTTCATTCATACATACATACATACTTGAGGAAAATGATGGCGCGAGCGCGAGCATGCTGCCGGGCGTGGTCGGGCACGGTTTTCACGCTGTCTTGGGAGTGCGCGGCGAAGTGCAGGAGTGCGCTCCAGACTGGCGTTGCCGGTGGCGCGCTTTCCCAGCACTACATAGCACCACGTGCCGTATACTGATACTGCTGTTGCCGATGTTGCACATCTGCCCTGTACCAACCTACGCGCTACACACAGAAAATATGTACGGGCCGAAAGCTGTGAATGGGTGGGCGGTTGCCTTTTTGGCCTACCCTGGTACGACGTAGATTAATACGTATTAATAGTGACCATCGGTGCCTCATGCACGACCAAAAATGCTCGACTAAGATGGTAGGTACCCTTATGTACGATACACGTAGTTCTTGATATATATAGGAGACGGCGGCTTGACCCCTTGAGTGGCCACACCAGCTCGACAAGGCGAAACAAGGTCTTGACACGCCCAATAACACCGGTCTCTCACCCATGAATAACAATTTGCTCGCTGGTACCCACCGGTATTTTATGGTACCGCATTGTGACGTGCCAGGTATTTACACCTCTGGGCGTGGCACAAATATACCACCCAAAACGTAGAGACGGAAGGACGCGCACAGCCCAGAACCGGGGGCGGCCTGCTGTCACGAATATACTTGCAATATACAAAAACAGCAAAGCGAGCTTGCCCACCCACTCATCCCACCCAGTCACCCACACAACCCCGAAATGAAGAGCTGAAACCAAAATCAGGCATAACACAAAACAAAGCGAAAAACAAGCGTTGTCGGTGAATTGTCGGCCTAAAGAAGGAAGGAAGGTCGACGACCCACGAGCGACTTATGTTCGACCCGCGAGCGGCTTATGTATACGATATGAGCACCCTCGCCCCTCCCCTATGATGAATTAGACCCTTTTGCGATGGGCGATGGGCGTGATGCGTGACAGTACGCAAAACAGCTTAAGAACGTTCTGCGAATCAGATCGACGAGCTGCGGTCTGCATGTCAGCATCAGTTTGCAGTACGTGCAGCCCAAGCGGAAAATCACACAAAACATGAAAAAAGAAAAAAGAAAAAAAGTGTCCCCAAGTCTGTCGTTTCCCAGCGCCAGGTATTGTGTGTAGAAACATCAACATCCTTTACGTACGTACTCGTATAATATATATTTTTTCAGTATGCGTAGGTAGCAAAATCGAAAAGCGTATATTCGTACATATGTACGAGATACGCCTTCTGAATCGCGTATCGCGCTGCTGCTTCCCGTCACAAGTGACACGTGACTATTAATAGGACCCTCCACCCTCCACAGGTACTATCGAAAACTCCTTTGAGTGACACTCGGACAAACATGTAACATTCCGTATACAGTATATACGTAGTATATAGGAAGAATGTGGTGTTCGTGGAGGCGTTTTTGAATTCGTCTAGAAGAGGGGACGTGACAAGAGGAGCTAAGATAGTCTCGGTACTCGAGTGCAAGTGTCACGAAAAAGCTGCTGCTGTGCTCGTCACAGACGTCGTAAGTCTTTGGTATTTTGGAGAGATAATTATATACCTGGTACCTACTGTAGTATTGCAGTAGAGAAAGCGTGCTTATTGTACAATTCATGACTCACACGTGACACGTGACACGTGATCCTCCACCCTCCACAGATACTATCGAAAACTCCAGAGAACGACACTCAGACAAATACGCTCTACGTCGCATGAGAGCTAATTTTACGTGTGATGACAGGTTCCTCGTGTCAGATGTGTTGAGCAAGTGAGCAAGCAGCGGCTCCTTTGCTCCTCCGAAGCACCGGTACTCCTGCACTACATCTGTACATGGGCAAATTAAGGAGTATCGTATTTTACGTAGACGTATGTATGTAACATATCGCGCGATCTTAGTATCCCGCTCAGCTTGCAAAGATGAGTTTCGATCAAATCCTCGATCTCACAGCTGTGTTTTTTTTTTTTTCTTCTAATATATGTATGATACAAACACCGCCGCCGTATAGTCGTAATACAAAAAAATCGAACAAAGAAAAAAAAAACTCAAAACAACACTTTGACCCGCTTCGGGGGCAAGTATCATAGCTATTAATAAGAGCAAAGGGCAAGGAGGCAAGGAGTCGCCTATATCGGCGTGTGTTGTCTTCACATTAATAAACCTCTTCTTTCTACCCAACTACATCCGTACATCCAGTGTCTGTCCTGGTTCTTAATCCTAGATACAAATTCTGTGGTCAGACTGTGAGACAGAGAAAAACCAAAACCAAGATAAACGCAATGATCTTATTAATAGCACACAAACCATACTGTCAATCTGAATATGAATAGCTGATGCACCAAATATTTTACGATTTTTGCTGGTTTCGAGTGTTTTTGAATGTTTTATTTTACAAATCGCGAGAAAGCGTCGACCCAAGACAACCCAGGCGAGGCTGAGGTTCGACCCGAGCGGGACTTCGCCGTGAATTTTCGCCAGTCTGAAAAAATTGTGCGGACCACCACAAAAATTGTAACATAGTTGATATATATTGCAGTAAATACTCGTACGACATATATATAATACGACATGCATACTTTATCTGGTACCTTGTATGTTTTTTGTGTCAATTGCCTAAATACCGTAAATAAGTAGAAAATAAAGGCTACTGGGGGCAAAGGGCCAAAGACAGTTATTAATAGATTGATATTATAAGCCCATGGGCGGATGGCGAGCTGCTCAGCCGTTCTACGCAGCTTCGACCAACTCCCAACAACAAAGTTACAAAGTGGTCGCAGCAGTCAACCAATAGGAGGGTGTATACATAGTGATATATGTACAAGTAGCTCTTATTGGTCAACGACCAAACAATATTTTGGTTCAAAATTTACACATTTACGTTTTCCTAGAAAGCCTCACGAGCCCCCTGCTCCCGCTTCAGTTTTTTTTTTCTATTTTTTTTGTTGTCCATCCCATATGTTTATTATTTTCGCCCTTCTTTTCTCTCTCCCTCTTTAGTCGTAACTCAGATCCGGGGTCACTAAGTAGGCTCTTCTCCCCCCTCCCCACGACGGTACGTGCCTTGCATTTTTATCGCGAGAAGATTTCAGCACTTTCTTCCCTCGTCGACTTGCGTCGGATTCCGCCTACCCACGCCACGAAGGCGCTCTAAGCAATTGGTTCCTTTTTATTTTTTCAATTAATAAAGTCAAAATCTCACCCCGGTGGGTTTTGAACTCGGGTACCAATGCTATTAATAGTAGCCTTTGAAGCTGACCACTATTAATAGTCTACCGGGGCGACCGGTATCAGCCACGAGTATTAAATACCTGCTATTATACTACTTTTAGTGAGACCAAGAAGTACGCAGCAGTTTGTATGCTAAACAGGTGTAAAAGAAAGTGTCTAAAAGTGAACATTTGAAGACCCTTTTCCTCATACCAGGTACTGCTGTTTGTAGAGGATACAGGAAAGGACAGAGAGAACGACGGAGAGGCAGATGAAGACAGACAGACAGACAGACTGCGGCAGCAGCAGCAGCAGCAGCAGCAGTGGCGAGTGGCGATTGTCCCCGATCGCTTGACCGCTTACTACGGCGGTGTGTGCTTGACCATCAACATGCATCAACATGTCAACATATTCATACATACAACAACAATAAAGATGGTTGGCTGTCTGGTCAGTGCTCAAAAGTCAAAAGTGTACGTACGTATCATACGAGGTACCTCTGGTAATAATATTTCAATTCGTAGTCACAACATAAATGAATGCCACGAGTCAGTAACCACTATGTGTCGTAGTTTTGTGACCACAGAACTGGTACCTTTTTAAGAATCGGCACGGGACACTGGGTGTGCTGGATGTCGACGGGTAGAAAGGAAGGTTTAATGTGAAGAACACACACACGATGAATGTGTGTGTTCTTCACAGCAGTAAACCGTCCTCTCTACCCGTCGACATCCAGCACACAATAGTTAATAGCCAGTGACCTCGTGGCGATTTCAAGTAGAAATTAGAGGTGGGATACCATTGTAGTCGTAGGTGGCACCCTCGCTGGTGCCTGATGCTTTTGAGTCTTGAGTCTACCCCGGATAACCGATAACAAAGCGCCCGTTGAAACTAGTTTCGTCGGTGTTCGTGTACAGCAGAGTACGTACGAGTAGAGCAGCAGTAGCATACCGCCGTACAACGCACGTGTGGTTCGATAACGCACCCACTCGGACGATTTTCGGAGACGATTTTCTTTAAACCGTGCCTTAGAGGGGCAAACACAACGAAAATGGTGGCTTTAGAAAGGTCTCGTATAATAGTCGAGACCTTCCGTAGTGGAAGACCGGTCGCCCCGGTGGGCTAACAGATAACCACGCAGCTTGTTAGAGTCAAGATTGTGAGTTCGAGCCCCATCGAGTGCATGCTCTTATTAATAGGGACTTTTTCTCGCAAAAAAAATATCTTGACTACCGGAAAGCGCGAGAGCGTGAGATAGCAAAATTCGATGAAAATCGACGAGGGTTGGGAAGGCTAAACCCTCTGCGCGATGAAAATCAAGGCAAGAACCGTAGTGGGGGGAAGAGGGAGAGGAGCCTGGAGAGGAGCCTACTTTGTGACCATGTTAGGATCTGAGTTACGACTATTATAGGGAGGGAGAGAGACAGAAGTGCGAAGAAAATAAATGGGATGGAAAAAAAAAAAAAAAAAAAAGTGCGTCGCTCGGCGTTTTTACCAAATGATCGAGCAAACCAGCTTCCATTTCCTGACGGGGGGGGTGTTATCAAATCAGTTACCAGGTACGTATCAAATCACTAAACACAAGTACGTGGTACGTGTGATACAGGATGTAGCGGGGTAGCCGATGAGCGCTATGGCTGCACAAGATCGAAAAGAGCCGTGGAAATGCGAAGCTTTCTTTTCTGGTTCGTACTAAAAATATATTGTTTCGTACTGCACTGGACGAAATCATTGAAGTATTGCAACACTGAAATGTTTGTTCGCCCGCCGAGGCCGCCAGCTATTATTAATAATAGCGACATCAACGTCACTATCAATATCAACATCACCATCAAGGACACAAAATCGAGACCCCTATGATCCTATGATACCATGTCTGTACGTACCGTATCGGGTCTAATCGCTGTGGCCGGAAACATAATGCCCGTTTGCAGTCTAACGTCGACACCAAGCGGGGATAATATTACCGGTCAGAGTGATAACGCCTGCGACTGACTTGCCGTATGTATTATACCTGGTACGTTATACCTGGTACGTTTATGAATGTACCGTAAATAAAACGGGCAAGATAACAAGACAAGGCACAATGCTTTCTCCAAAACTCGTAGGCGCGCGCACAGGCACAGCACAAAAATGGCGGCTCAGGGAAGAGCATCCAAGCCGGCTGAATCAACTCGTATTCATAGAGTCTTGCCAAGCACAGCACCCAACCACTAATCACTGGCATCTATCTGGCATAGGTTGATAGGATTCGGAGAATCGGCTTTCGGCTTTATATGTTATATCATATACCAGGTATGTTATATAGGCGCCGAGCGCAAAACCTCAGTGAAGATTCAATTGTCAAGGTGTCACCACGTCTCGAGGAAGATCCCGGAGTTTTTCACAAAGACACGTCGCGACACTGCAAAAAAAAGCTTTCAAAATCGTCGAAGGGGGTGTGTGATCTTACTTCTGTACTCGTCTTGCATCACGCATCTTACATTATATTTATGCACATCACTGCTGCTGTATTGCGCGGGGACTACATCTGACATCTGATATCAGTACGTAGTCGTAGCCAGCGGGGACACAAACCGCCTCTACAGCCCCAGGTAGTACTGCTGTTTCCAGCAATACCGATAAGAAATGTCGAATACTGGCTGCCGGGCTGCCGACTGCTGATGTTCCAAGTTCAACACCGAGGCACTTTAGGAGTGACTATTACTACTGTAATTATTAGAGATATCTATTACGTAGTTGACGCACCTACTGCTGTGCTTGTCGCCTTGGCGCCCTCCGAATCGCGGTTCGCCGCATCTCCTTTCCCGGAGACGTATCGCCCGAGGCTGCTCGCAGCCTGCCACGGTAAATGGCGATAGGCGACGGGCGATAGGCGATAGGTGATATCATAGATGCCCCGATCGATCACATATCAGACAACATATATACGTATAAAATAGAATCAGATCGCAGATTGCAAGAAAATAAAGGAATGAACACCACACGCTAAAATATCACTGAAAATTATAACCTGTTGCCCTACTACAGTACTACTACTACTGACTACTGCTGTGTTGCCTGGAAATGGCGAATACAAAAACAGCACCAGCAGCAGCAACAACAATCAACAGCATCGCATACTGCCGTACTTTTACTTTTATCACACCAAAAATAAACGTTGCCCCCACAGCCCACACGGCAGAGGAGACAAGACAATACATCATTGTTGAGGGAGACTGACCCGTGGTGAGAGCATCGTGTCAAAAGACGTAGTACAGCATTACAGCACTATTAATACCATTAATTATCAATCGTAGATTGAACCGCCCGCGCATTAAACGAGTACATATTATACGTAAACGCAAGAGGCGTGGGAAGGGCTGCCAAGGGTTGACTTGACTTGAGGTCGCAGTGTCGCAGTGCTCTGTTTCCGTGATGGTCGACATTTGCGGTCTACTCTCTGCTGTTCGGCCGGGTCAGGTCGGCGTCCATTGCCCATTGCCCATTGCTCATTTCCGTTCTCCAACCTCAAACGTCGATCGGCATCAGCATTGTCTGAAAATAATAAAATACTTCATTCAGCTCGTACTTGTACTGCTGTACTCTCTGCGTCTGATGATTGATACCAGCCAGCTGTCCCGAGAACATACGGGAATACTATTGATAAAAGTACCAGGCATCAGGTATTGTACGGTGTACGGCGGTGTACGGCGGTACGTATCATATGCCGCCGTGATGTCAATATCAAGCCCCGGGAAAAGCACAACGCTGGACACAGCAAGACAACAAACAACACAACGAGCGAACGTGAACAGACGTGGACATGTCCCGACAAGCACTGCGCTGTATGGTACATAGGATGCTACTATTCATAGGGTACTTCAAGGGCAAACCGCACTCTTATCAATACTACGAGTATGTACAGCAGTGCGCTGTTTTCTCGATCAAGCGACGGGGTACGGAACACCTGATTTGACATGTTTGAAATCAGAAGGAGGCTGGGACAGGGGGAGGGCCCGAAATATGGACTGTAGGGTGTCTCGGAGGGGGAGTCGGGAGAGGGGGGGAGGAGGAGGGGGGGCGCAAGGCTTGGCTTGGTCGTAGCCAGGCTGGCTGGCTGATCGAACTCGCCAGAGGGTAGTATATTAATAACTGCTGTAGAGAGGAGATATCGTAAGTATATACTCGTACTGCTTGAGCGAATGAAAAGCTCTCGCACGTGTTGTCGTTGGGGCACGTATCATATACCAGGTACATGGCTACTACTGTTGTCAATGCTCGTAGCCTGTGGGAGATGATGATCATCATCTTATGGTCGACGTGTGATCAATTGTGACATTATAACACTGCGGGGCTGCGGGGTGATCAAAATAAAAAATATGAAAAGAGTCGAAAGTCGCGAGAGAGACACAGAGAAACAGAGAGGCGTTGAGGGTGCGGTCAGGTTGTCATTGCCATTACCCCCAAGCAAACAAGATGCGGTCCATACTCCATACTCTGTGTAGCCGGGAGCCGGCAACTCAGGTGAACAATCTGCAATGCCCAGCCCAGAGAGAAGAAAAAAAAAAAAAAAAAAAACGCGCCCCGCGGTGCGGTCGAGGCAACTACTGGCCACGAAAGTTTTTGTAAGGGGCGGGAGGGAGGGAGGGGGGTCGTCGCCCAGAGCGGGAAAGAGGCGAACGGACGGCCGCAAGCAAGTAACACGATCGACGACCGACCCCCACAAGAGCGGCTCCCACAGATTGTCCACTGGGAGAAACACCACAACGACACTTTGAAGAGAGGAGAGAGAGTGAACCCAGATTCATGAGGTAAAAGTCAAGTCAAGTGATTTGAACTGAGTGAGGCTCACAGGTATAGTTGAACATCGGATCACAAAGAATCGCGATCGATACATATACACCGATCGCAACGTGGGACCAAGTAGTTGACTGGCTCTTCTTGCACGCACGAGCGCGCGAGGCGGCCCGACCCGCCCCATCGCTTGCAAGGCAAAAGCAAACCGCGGTCTTTGCGTTGCGCCTCCGCCTGCCTTGCTGACATATACGCAACCGAGGTCTGCTTGGCCTTGAAAAAGCGGCCGTTAGTTTGCTCGGGCATGTACGCACTCCAGGGGGAGCAGCGGGCGCCTTCGTGGGGCCTGGGGTGCCTAGACCGCCACAATTTGATCACCGAGGTCTCTCCGAAGAGCCATCGATGCTCACCTGGCTAAGGGAAGCCTCCCTCTCGATTAGGTTTGCGTTGGTGCAGTACTCGTCAATTGACACTGTCAAAACCCCGGCGTCCTTCACCTCTGGAAGGCACGCCAGCACCAGCTTCGCGAGAGCCTAAAATCGGTGGTGCGTGCGGAAAGAGAGAAGAGAAGCGAGAGCGCACGCGGAGAGGGGAGAGAGGGAGGCAAGCGAGGTTCAAGACTGAGGGCGGACCGAGAGTTTTCGTTCGTCGAGCCCGACTGGACGAGCATAGATATGGGAAACCATGGCCGTACGAATTGCTCGGGCACACACACCCCTCGGGTCGGTCGCGCGATGAACTGATAGTTTTTTGAGCCCAAGCAAATGAAAGAGAGCGGGGTATAGTCTCCGCACTTATTGATGTGCGCAAAATAAGACCAGCATGGCATTTGCCTTGTCCTTACGAAGGCTCGCTTACCTTGGAGACCGGAGGGACTCCTCGGAAGAGCTCAGGGCTGGGCTCGGGCGGGCCTGGCTCCGCCCGCTCGGCCCCAGTTCCCTGCTTGGAAAGGGTCATATATGGTTTTCTTCCGCTCGAGAGGGAGTGCGACAGAGCGAGACGGGAAAAGCTCTCGTTGTAGGCAGACAGGGCTTGTCAGGGGGTTGGCTGGTGGCAGCAGGGCTCCAGATGGGCTGCGTCTGTCTCGCTGCGACGCTTCAGCCACCCGGGGTCGAGGCCATCAATCATGTAACGTCCACTCACCGTAGATCTCGTAGATTATGGATATGAGCCGCTCTTCGGAGACATCCCAGTCCCATTTCTTAATCTCCCATTTTTCATTTTTTGCCATATTTTGCCATCTTGTGTTCGCTTGCGAAACTCTGTGCGGGTTTTTATCGTGACTGCTCGTGATCGATCGTGATTGATCGTGACAGCGTGCGTGGTGACAGCGAGAGGTGAGTGTGACCAAAAAGAAAACAAGAGGGAGCGCCAAGCAGCCTGCATGCCAAGCGGCGAGCTTTTATTATAGCTTCGCGTTGCTTCATCACGCATCACCCCAGACGGCCAGACACACAGCAGTCAGCAGTCAGTGTTTCCTTCGGTTATTTCTTCTTGATTTCTGTTGGTGTTTTCGTTTGTGGTTTGTTTATGTTTCCTTTTTTGCGTGGTGGGTTTTGAGGTTGAACCAGAGAGAGAGGTAGGAGTAGGACTGCTGCTGCTGCTGCTGCTGCTGCTGCTGCTGTCGTTCGTTCTGCTTTCAAAATACTCTTACATCGATCGCCAGGTCAGCGGTAGCTCTATCATGCGTAGGACATACGCTGGCAGATAGCTATACCACACACTGCTGCTATGCTGCGTCTACTGCGCTGCTGCTGCTGCTTGCTGCTGCTTGCTGCTGCTGCTTGCTGCTGCTGCTGCTGCTGCTGCTGCTGCTGCTGTGCGAGTATAGTGTATTCACGCCGCCAGGAACAACTGCTGTAGCTTGGTACTCGTACATACGAAGGTGTGAATTTTCCTTGCATCGGACAGATCACCTATACTCCAAGCCTACTCGTATCGATCCCCACAATATTTCAGTCATGAATTCGATCTTTCGGGTCAGACTAGACTTGTTCCTGATCTGTATGACGACCTTATCATGTTATAGCTCATCATCATGGTGCATGTGGCCGGGTGGGAGGCGCAAAATCTGCATGGACATGTACGTATAGTACCGTCCATCGTCCATGTCTCCTGGGTTGGATCTATCTGTTCGTACGTAGATACTTTTATGTGTGTAGATACCGGTGGTATGGATCCTGCACAGCACTTCATGACGAACGGCTGGTCAGAAGATCTACGGTGTTTAGATACATACGTAGATCGTGATCTGTCCGATGTGATGAGATTTTTGAAACATGCTGGACAGAGTATACAGAGTAGTAGTTTGATACGAGTACCGAGTACACAACAACAGCAACAACAGCAACAAGTAACCTAATCACAGGCCTTATCATTTGGTTCACAGTACGTAGTGTGGCCTCGCGGGCGCGCCGCCCTGGGCGTTTCGGCCCTGGGTCTCTCTCTCCATGGGTCGGGGGGCTGGGGTGCACTCAGGGGGAAACCAGCCATCTCGCGCCGCGCGGGCCAGCTCGCCGCGGCGCGGGCGCGGAAGGTAGGAGGACGGGTGCAGCGAGTTAGGTCTCGCTTGGAAATAGAGCTGAACAGAGGGAAATAGAGCTGAACAGAGGGAAATATCAACGCCACAGAAGGGATGACGACGATGCTACGGCGGTATGTGCTTTGATACCCTTATTAATTCATACCGCTACGAAGTGGTGATGATTGTGTCGAAACGACATTTAGTAGTAGTAGCAGTAGTAGTAGTAAGAGGGGGGGGGGGGTAGTAGTAGTAGTAGTAGTAGTAGTAGTAGTAGTAGTAGTAGTAGTAGTAGTAGTAGTAGTAGTAGTAGTAGTAGTAGTAGTAGTAATAGCAAGCGGGGTGTGTGGCGGGGGCCCTGGTAAAGATAGTGAATGGAAGCAGAATGGACAATAAGGGAAAGTGGGAGACTTGTTGGTTCAGAGTTCAGAGTAATTCAACAGAGACTACTATTAGTACTGTTCAAGTCGAACTGGAACATGTATCATACCATGCACTGTCGGAGGGCAAAATAAAACTATTGGTAGCCAGCTCTTATATAGGAAGTAAGTTGTTGTGTTTTTGCCGAGGTCCATTATGTTCTGCACACAACAAGAAGAGACTAAGAAGAGCAACAGCAGCAAGTGGCAGTTGCATTGTGCATTTTGTGCATCGCAAAAGACTATGATAGCAAGTTGGTCCTCTACCGGTATTACTGATATGATAATACACTACACTAAGTACGAGAGATGGATGGATGCGTGTACGGGTAGAAAAAGTGCGGACGTCAGCCGTTCGCCTTCGAATGACAAGTTGTGCTAACGGCACTCGCGAACGGCAACCGAACATGTTGAAAGGCGTTAAATGAGGGGATAGAAAATACCGGTAGTAGGGGGTTTCCAGTACATATTGAGGCAGTCATGTCCCATCAGCGGCCACTTGATAATTCCATGAACGGCATTTTACTTAGAGCTTTGCGCCGATTTGCGAACGCGAGGAACGCTCATTTATCACGTATGTATAACACGCACCCCTGCTATGTCGTACGTACTGCTAATAGAAGGGAGTTTATACTTCGTGCATAGGTTTCTTTTTCGCTGGGTGTCACACATCAGATAGATCATCTACAGATAGATCATCTATTCCGGAGGACCGTAGTAAATAGGACCAAATATTGTTAGTAAAAATAGGTAAATATAGTGGTTTTTGTGTTACCGTAGGTCCTGTTTACTAGTGTTTACTATGGCCCCCCGTAATAGATCATCTAGATCCTACCGGTAACCTGCCCGTATCAGATGCTGTGCGGCTCGTGTATAGTACAAATCCCACGTAGGAAACGTGTGCTAGATCATGCAGATTGTACAGCTCCCACCCGGCAAAATGAGCTATAGATCATACAGATCAGGAACCTATCTGCCCTGAAGTATCTAGATCATGAAGTGGGGATCGGCGATCTGCCCAATGTGTGCTTGATTTTATCTTCCTTTCTTGGCATGTTTATGGGTGATCAATGTCGAAACTCATCCTGCGCATTGTCGGATGGCAACACAATAATAACATCAATAACTGTTGTGACGCTTGAATGTCTCATGCTGCACTCACGACACGCAGTGATCCACCATCTCAATGATATATGGCGCGCAGTGGATGGATGGATTGATTGGTGGGTGCAAACAGCTAACCTGCATACTTGTATAATACGAACGACGAACAATCATTCACTGATCCGACAACAAAATCGGATGTCAGTGGTGGGTAGGTGAATGGGTGGATGGTTCCCATCGATCGCCATCCGCTAGGAACACCACACACACATTCACCGTACATGCCTGTACGTGGCATGCATAGTATACGCAGTTTACTAGTCTAGACTACAAGGTAGCGTTTTAGATTCATGCCAGGTATTCAACACTCACCTCGTGCGCATTATATAATTTACAGATCGCGTGTTAGACTACACCGTAATCGAGTTGTTAGCATGACTGCTCAGACAGGCTGAAAGCGTGAAAAGAGGGCGATAAATCGGTGTTGTTGTGCCGTGTTCGTTATCTTCACGTCATCCCAAATATTTGCTGGCCTCCTTGTTTTTACCCCGACGACATATAGTACGAGTGGTTGCGTCTGAACTGATTATTTTCCGATGTATTGGTATGTAGACTTGCTCATGTCCCGCATCCAGTGGTCACAACATGCTACCATAAGATACGTACGGTATACCAGTACTCCGTGTATTACAGCCAGCTCTTATAGCTACGAAAAGTATTATACAAAGTTAGCGCCGTACCTGCCATGTGCCTCCTTGTATGTGTTATTCCTCGACATCAGCAACGCCCGCTCTATCCAACAGATATTCTCAGTCTGTCCCCTGCACAAGTCGTGGCTCGGCTCGTGGAGCCATGGGGAGCCGTCAACCCGCCGGGGACAAGGACTCCAAGTCACAGGAATGTCCAGGGACCCCCGCCACACGGCCCAGTGCCTCCTCTGTAACCCTTGCTGCTGCGACCGTTGATGTTGTTGTTTTCACATTGGTTCATGGTCACAATGCAAGTCTGTGGTGACAGGACAGGTTCCATTAACTCTGGAGTGGAATACTACCTCACGAGGAAAACAAATAAAAACGAAAAAAATGGTACACATGCAGTAATAACCGCAAAAAATCGTATACCTCCGGCAAAAACAAAAAGTGAGACCGGTATACGTAGGTATCAGATACAAACAACACGCTGTCCGAGATAAAAAACAGAATCGGCCACCAAGGAGAACAAGGAAGCGAGCGACGTAAAAAACGAAAACGCGATACAGGGAAAAACGGAAACACGAAAGTAAAAGAGGCAAAGAAAAAGCGAAAAGGCGACAAAGCTAAAAATGATCTACATCTGGTGGTGAACGAGGGGATGGGTTGGACCGGCCGCAAGGGTAGACGAGGCCGGCCGAGCGAACGGATAATTAACGCCGCCTTTTTGGACACGACTGGGTTGACCCCCCCCCGCGCCCTCTGCCTGGTCGGTGAAAACCCGACACGCTCCGTCCCGGTATTGTAGGGATGCCAGGGTTTATGGTCATCCGACCACGGCCATGCATTAAAATGAAGTACACCCCCCCCGCCCTCACATATTTCCGTTCAGACGAACGTGCGACGGACCTCGGCTCTCCAGCATTTCCTGTCTTGTCTCGTAGAGCCTCGTGTGTCACCAGGAGCCACCCTGCTTTTGCTTCGGCGTTGCCTGCGGCTTTAACTCTGCTGCCTTCGCCTCCCCTTTTGCTTTTTCATCCGCTAGCCCTTCTTCCGCCGGAAGTCAACTCAACATGCACGCGCCGTCGGCAGGCCGCCGCCGCTGGTACCGCTCAGGCCACTGTGGACTATGGTTGACAAATCGGAGCCGACGCCACTACCCGCCCACCGACCAGTAGCCACTGCCGTGCGATTACCTTGACGGCCGTGGGCCCTTTGGCCTGTTGGCAACAAGCCCATCCACCCACGTCGACTCCATCCCGACCGTGCTAATAATGTCCTCCCCCGCCTGGACCAAGCCTACTACGCCCTTGTTGGGTGTACGTCCTGCGAAAGGCTACTCAGACGCCGCCACGGCCGCCTTTCTGGACGTACATTCTTCCGTGAAAAACGGTTTTAAAGAATCAGCCAAGCACGCCAGCTGGGCGTGGGAACGGAACACCCCTACACGACCGAAAGCAATGACTTTCGATACTGCTTCCCCTGCAGTCCCTCCATTCGTATTTTTGGGTTTTCTCTAAAGCTGTCGTCCCACTACCAGGCCCCGCTGTCAGGAGAAGTTGTCAGAAGTTCAAGCATTGGCCGTGAAAAGTCCGCCTCTACAAAGACGACGGTGGCATTCTTCGTCTGGAAGCTCACTCCGTGCCACTCCAGCTCGCCCTGGTCAGCCCGGTGGGCGCGAGCCCCCCTTTTGAACGACGACCCCACGCGAATGGGCCTTCTGCTACTGATGCGACTATGGACTATGCACTCCGGGTATACCAACGCGTCCTGCCATTACTACCTTGACGTCGCCCGCATCGTTTCCACGCTTGAGCGTTTTAACACGTGGGTCGGCATGAGCTTACGCACGTGGTCATGGTTTCGTTACCACAAGTACCAAGCACACAATCGTCCCACTAAACGGGGCGTAGGGCCGTATTTTCGCTCACCCGGCCGTCCTGGCCTGGTGTTGCCGTGAGTTTCGACTGTTTCGGCTACCTCTCCGTTACGCCACGCGGAAACACCGACATATTCCAATGAATGGATCGCGCCAGCAGACATGAGGGTACTTTACGCCGTTTCTTCTGCCTAACGTACGGCTGAAAAAGCCTCCGATATCCTCGCCAAACAATCGCTCCTGTTATGAGAGTGCTCAGTCGGCCTCGAGCCCGACAACGATATTTACCTACTTCGCATTCTCCAAGCTCTCCCTTGCTACGTGCGAGCTGCACGGTCTGCTTTTGATGGCGACCAGCTTTGATCTCCCTGACGACAACGGCAGCATCGAGCGAGAGAATCACAACGTAGGCTACATGCTGGTGATCATCGTACAAAAACGCCATGATTACTGGAACATCCACCTGCCGCACGTGGAGTTCGCCTACATCAATGCCGTCGCTGCCGCCACCCGTCTAGCCCCCCCCGCCTTCCCATTGCCCTCGTCGAGCACCCGTACGCCCGAGGCCACCAAAGCCTCGACCGATACCAGCTGGAGTACTGCGCACTGGCCACTACGCATCAGCGACGCTCGAACGAGCTGGTGAGCAGGCAAAGGAACACCAAAATTGTGCGCTGCCCGACGCGCTCCGACAAACCCCTAACTAAGTTTTCGGTGGATGAGTGCGGACCTACAACGCCGCGGTTACAGTATGGCAGGGTGCTAAACCTGGCATCGATGCCCAGGTTCTCAAAAGAAAAACGGTTGCACAGTCGGAACGGCCAATTCAAGGATTTGGTTGTCGGCCCGCCGCCCCCCAACACAACCCCGGGGGGGCGCCATTAGACGCTCATCACTTTTTCCTGGATCCCCCAGACGACAGGTCAGGCATAGGAGCCCACTGTTACGTTTCTGGGGCTGGCTGCAAGCCTTGCGCCATTCCGCACGACAGCGACGACCTCTCGCCATTTATTTATAACTGCCGACTATCGGAGGGTATTATCAACAAACTACACTACTGAAGACGCCCATACCACTTACTTTACCGAGGACAACATATTTGTCCCCGTCGAGCGCCCGGAGGTCAAGAACAAGTTGTCACCGGTACACGCACAGGCTGGGCGGGATCATAGCGGTTTTCTACGAACCGCGTTGGAAATTCCTCCTTAAAACGCCATGACAACGAGGTATGGACCCCCGGCACTCCCCTTGGCACGTCCGACAGTACTGGGCTATTTTAACGCATCCCGCCGACATCGGTAGACCAGTCGGTTGTGGCATGCGCGTCGGTGCCGCCCACCGTCAGACTTTCCCACGCTAAAGACGAGCGTGTTCTACCTTCGGTTTACGGCTAAGTCTCTCGCCAAACCTGGACTCGCGGATTCAGTGACAGCATAGTTCCCCACCGGAGCTCATGCATGGCGCAAGGCTCAAGTTCACCATTAATGGCTAAGCAACGTGTTCTGCACAAACAACAACGGCGGCTGAACCGTATACTATGCGTTGTCGACTTTCTTGACGACCCCGGGCCGACCCAGATCACGCTATCTCTCGCTCAGTACAGTTTCGGCTATTGGGCCAAAGGACGGCTGGCGTCATACCTCCGGATTCATCAAGGTAGTGACCTTAGGCGCGGTGTCTTGCATGGTGTAGGCATATATCTTGGGGCTACAATTGTCGCCCTGCTAGAATTGAATTTTCACTCGTAGTCGATTCCGGTTTCTAACAATCGCCTGCGGAATTTTATCATTTTTTTTTTTGTCATACACTATTTGAATCCCGATTCCATTCACTCTCCCCTGTGTTATCTTCTTCAAGACCAGCCCAGCCGCTCTCGACGCTTCGGTGCCCCCCGTGCCTTGTTATCTCACTGCTGGGACAGACAGGGCTGACGCTTTTTTTGGATACACCCGTTCGGCCGGCGCGTTTCTTACGTTTCCTTCTTCACGATTTCTTCCACCCTTTGTTTTCTGTTTTCCCTTCGAGATCGACCGAGGTGATCGTGGCGTTATGTAATGGTTTATAGGTCCACCCGCCCTGCTGTAGCCGTTCAGGAAGGCCGGGCGTAAGACAGGTCTTTTGATACTCACAATTATCTGAATTTTACCCCCAGTCGTTTTTCGACCGTAGCGTCCATTTTTACGTACTCCCTCCGCCTTGTTCCGACCAAGATCGTGTATAGTCTCCCTCAGCCCCCCCCCCACCTTTGCATTTGTGGGCCATGGCAATTCCGTTCCCCGGTCAGAAGGTGGCCCTCTGGCGGGAAAGGTTGGCCGAATAGCCGGCAACGAGGAAGATAGTAACCTCGCCAAAGGTTTCAGTCTGGTGTTGACGTGGGGCTACACCAAGCAGGCCGCGTGGTCAGGTCTGAGCAATGTTTCGGTCGGGGGTTTCAAGTGCATTGTCGCGAGAGGAGTGAGCGGGTCGGGGGTGGAAGGGGGAGTGGGCATAGTGGAAGAAGCAGGCGAGGCCGGAGCGGTAAAATGACGCCGAATGTTGGGGAACGTGGAAACTGCGGAGTGGTGGAGATGGCTCCTAAGAGCGCTTCAATAAACGAAGGGCCGGGGGGGGGGGGGGTGCAGCTCGATTCCGTTGTTCTTGAAACGGGTATGTTCTTGAAACGGGTAGCAAACTGGTTGTTTTTCAGACGCATCGTGTGAGACCATTGGAGGGAGCGGGCATGGACAAGAGACTCCAGATGAGGTGTCTACAAAAGGAAGGCCGAGGCCGAGCAAGCTGGTCGAATGCGAACATGTGTGAATCGGTTTTCTAGAGCTGGTAAATATGGGGAATGGTGGTGTGATGAAACAGGAGACAGACCAGGGCCGCACCCTTAGCGTACATGGTCAGCTCACCGTGAGTAGTCTAGAGAGGCACGCAGGGCTGTACCGGGAGCGCTAGCGAGACATCGAAGGCTTCAGATGTTAGGCCGGGGGTGATGCTCCCAGGTAAAGCATGCAGGGAAGAGCGTTGGACAAAAAAGCGCGAGACGAGTACAGAGAACACTGCAATCGTTAAGCGGGTGTAACGCCCGGGGCAGAACGATCAGCGGATAACTTCGCAATTTGCCTATTAGTAAGAAACAGAAAATCTGGTCCAGGCTGGATTTCTTATCTGAGAGAGGGTGCTTTCTACACTAATTTCAAGATAACGACTCCCGAATTTCCTTGTGTACTCTAAATTTCAGCCTGGCTTTCTTATTAGCCTGTTTCTTATTAGGTGTGCTGTACTATATAATAGGCGACCCAACGAGGCCAGTTGGTGGGTGTACGCGAGGACGAGGGCGTGCGCGTGGGGAGGTAGTGCGTTAGGCGCGAAAACGGGGAAGGCGGAGGTGGTGCACTCAATACTAAATGGTGATTCTCTGCGCGGCCCCTCAAAGCAAGATGCCTACGGTGGTGGGGAAACCCGCGGCGGTGAAATCATACCGAACGTGTTTGGGGGGTTTGTCGTTGCCTTTGGATCACGTGTTTATCAAGGCGCATATCGAGGCACTAAGGGGGCGCATATGGAGGTCGGAAGCCACAAGCGAGGGGCAACCCGCGCCGTGCGGGATGCGGTCGTTGCCACTAGCCCAACACAGGTTGCCATGTTTTCGTGGGTTGGATGTAGCGTTCTTTGGGGGGGGGGGGGGTTCAATGAAAAAGCGAAGGGAGCAACGTGCAGAAATCAACTATACGTATGCAAAAAAGATCTGCATAGAAAAGGGGCAATGCCGCGAACTGGACAGGAAGGAAGATGTAGGACGGAGCAACAGGGTGAGGGTGTTCAGTTGAGCTGTCGGTCGGCTTTATTAGAAGTAACTAATTGCCGAGGAGATGCCAGCAGGCGCACCGCTACGCGGAAGGTGGAGGGTTAGGACGAAGGGAAAACCGACCCACCGCTTGAGGAGCGGGGGAATAGCGGCAGTGGTAAGCGAACGACCGGTCGGCAGAAGGGGGAGCGAGAGCGAGACTTGTCGCAGAGGGGCGTCCGGTCGGGCAGGGCAGCAGGGCGACGAAATTGGCGGTAGAAGATGTCAGCGATAGGTACCCGACTCACGAGCCCCTCGGAACAAGACAGTTTTTCCCTTTTACCTCGGTGCTGCTCTTATCCCATAGTGGCTATCACATACCCGGTAGGCGTCATAAAACATGTACGAGTGCCAAATACTTCTGTAGGTTTTAGTGTATGCGTCATGCACATATATATCACATAACTTCGGTACCTGGTACGTTTTATTATGGGGGTCACAAGGCATGGCATGACAAGCCGATTTGACCGCTCTCAAGTCCGCTTCTCTTATCCTGGACGCTCGTAAGTCGGGTGCCTCACCATGCAAACAGAGGAACAGAGATTTTTTTAACGCGTTCATCAGATACATCATGGCTATTCATAGATAACATCATAGTCTGATGAGAGAACAGTTACAGTAGTTGTACATAATATCTTGTACCAGGTAGGCAGATAGGGGAACACACCAGTGCTCAGCAGATAACCAGGGTGGGGGCGGTGGGGTGGTGGAGGCGGAGTACATACAGGAGGGCAACAGCGAACACACGACAATCACCGTGGTACCTGGTGGTGGCATTTTAGAGCAAGGGTAACGAGGCTCTTGCGTGGGAGTTAATGCTACTTACGTCAGGCTCCTTTTACGTCGTCTCACATTAATAAATATTTATACTTCGTATTATCGTCGCAACATCAATTGCGCCGATCGATGATAATGACCGATCCCTCCGCTGTCTGCATTTTTTCTGCCGTCTTTAACGGAAGCCAAGACAGCACGGAAGGGCAGGGCGCTAATAAAGAGGATGCCCCCAAGGGCATAACCACCAAAACTCCCCGTTCGTCACAGAAAACGATGTTTTCACCCCTTAGTTAATTATAGTTACTGTAGAAATATTTTAGCCTAGAGGCACGCTCAAAGACTAGAATAGTCGAGATACTGCAACCAAAAAAGCGTGAACGCGGCAAAACAGGCCGGAGTGCATGTGACACACCGTGAAGTCACGGAATACAAGTAACACAAGTTGTGGTTCTCGATAACAACGCCAACATGTGTTCCGAACGAGCTCGAGCTCGTATCAGTCGTAGACCGCGCCTGCCTCTCTTTCCTACAGCATCATCGTTGTCTGCCTAATGTGTGCAATGCCTCGGATCTAAAGAAACTACTCGCTCACACAAACGCGTGTACGTGTGTGTATGGATGTGTACGAAAAGTGTACGAATGAAACCGCTAAAATCACCAACCATTTTTACCATCAACCATCTTCGCGGAAGAGGAAGCTTCCCCTTCAATCGGCTACCTACAGTACCCTTTACGTAATATTAACTACCTTTACGTAATATTAACTACTAGCCCGCGCAGTTAAAAGAAAGGCGAGCTCAGACTACAGTGCAAATATCTCACAGCACTGCATACCGTACGCAGTGTAATGCCTCAGGAAGACAAGGTAAACAAATAACGAGAGGCGCCAAAATACAGAATACCAGGTACCTCTGAATAGAAAAAAAAAAAAAACGCGAAACCTACATGCAAAAAACGTTAGGAGAGTCAAAACGCGAAATAAAAGCAAGCACTAGAGATACAAAATACAAAAATGCATCAATAAATATCGTGTGTGGTTACGACTACAGTAGAGTTACTTACGTCCACTCGGTCGTCAAAAGAAGGCATTCAATACACTAGCCGGGGCCTAAACTCGAGACCCAGAGCTCTATATATAGAGAGCAATTATGCTCTCAAGGAGAATAACATGCCAGGCCGACAAAGTTACACCTTCTATCCCGACCAAAGCAGCTACCGACCCCATGTACTTCGTCTGGTCATAACGGCGCCGTTTTTGTGCGACGCCTAAATAGAGCTACGACTGACTGATAGAACAAAAACACTCAAAGCAATAGTACGGAATAATCGACGTGCACTCCCTATAACCGCGGACCATAGGTAGCTACTAAAATGGGTGGCAGATAGAGAGGAGGACACGTGCGGCCATTAAAAATCTACAGAACCGCGCAATACCCTTCACCTCAATACATACGTACCCATACAGACACCCGGTGGAATAACGGCCAGGAAAACAATACGGCAGAAAACGGCGGCCGTGGCCCGGCTAACGTTCCACAGCATTTACCCTAGCTCTTGCTCGGAGCGCGCGAAGCCATCTCTTCGAGGAGATGGGTGTATGCAATAACTCTACGCTCTTTCACGCACAAGAGTTCACACGATGGCGCTCGCTTGGTACCTAACGAATCAGAGAGAGCGGGTAAAGGTGTACCATCGACGAAGGGAGAGAACACCATCATTGCGACCTGAAATAGAGACCTCGGCTTGCAACGACAAGCACACCCAACGCAGGGTGGCGGTCTCTCTCTTCGCGGACGGTCTCCCCAACCCACTCACCCACCCACCCACCCACCAACCCTACAGCAGTAATTTCTCGCCATCGCCCATTCAGTGCTCGACCCTCTCATGAAACAACTTGTCCCTCTACCGCACGCTTGCGGGGAAATTTATTCACGCGCCCCGCACGCCTACTGTCGGTCTACTTGCCCACCCTCTTGGCGAGAACCCCCGCCGCGACGCGGCACACGTACGCGCGAGAGCGGACAGACGGATGCAAGCAGTCCCCGCCAGCCCCGTCGGAATAATTACAGTTCCATCCCCAACCCCAACCCCCTGTTGAAATAAACTAATACCCCGGCGCCTCACCCCCCGTCGTGGCGTCCTCCGAAGCTTCCTTTATAAGCGCTAGCGCCTCCGCAACAAGCGCCTTGACCTCCTCTGCGTCTCGCTCGGCATCCCCGTCTTCCACATCCTCACCCTCTGTCCAGGTCAAGATGCTCTTACTCGAGGCAAACGCCCCTCCATCGGCAGAGCTACGGCCGCCTCGCTCTGAGCTGTCGTCGCTGTAGTCATCGACCTGCTCCGCCTCCACCGCCCCCCCATCTTCTTCGCCGCCGCCGGCCGTGTACAACGCCGTCCCAAGGTTTCCGCCATCATCCGCAAGCGCCATCGCTTCCGCTACTAACGCGGCTACCTCAGCGGCCTCGTGTAAAGTGGCTTCCTCGGCCTGCTGTTCTTTTTTCTCTTCACTTTCTTCTCTCTCCGCATTCGATGCCCCCATCCCCCGTCCCTGGCGTTGTTCTTGTCTGCCCCGATCTCCCTCCGTTTCCTTCGCCTCCCCTGCAGCGGCGGGCCCAGTTCCCACCCCGAATAGTTCACCAAAGCCACCGCCACTGGGCATCGACCCCTCCCCTGCCCCTGCTGTTATTCCCGGGACTTCCTCCTTTCCCCCCTCCAGGGCCGCGAAAGCTTCCATTGATGATGATAACGACGCCCGCGGGGTCTCTGCCGAAGTATCCACAAATGAACCCGCATCGGTGTCGGCATCCCCGTCGATGTACCCCTCAGCATGGGCCTCGGCGTGTGCCTTTGCCGCCGCTTCCACCGCTTCCACCGCCGCCGCTGCCTCCGCCTCTTGCACCGCCTTGCCTTTCAAGGGAGACACTGCCACTGCAACTACCTCTGCACCTCCAGCTGTTGGCGTCGGAGGCAAAACCGCCGGAGCTTTCGAATCTTCCAGTTGAGCCATGTCCGCCTTTACCACGTGAGGTTCCGGGCCCATCTCACGCTTCTCCTCCTTCTCCTTCTCCTCCCCTCCCCCCCCCTCCTCCTCCTTCTTCTCTTCTCTCTTCTCCTCCCCCTCCTGTCTCTTCTCCTCCTCTCGCTCCTCCTGTGCAGCCTCGGCCTCTGCCTCGATAGCCGCCGTGCGAGCTTCGTCTTCCGCCTCCGCCTTGGCGTCCGCCACGAAAGCGGCCACCTGTGACGCACCAAAAGACGGCCCCACCTCCCACCCCACCCCAGACGAGCTGTCTCCGCTGCTGACCACCCCCTGGCCGAGCTGGCGCGGCTTGTTGCCCGAGGCACTCGGAGTCAGCACTGGCGTGCCCTCGGTCGCCACGGTATCGGCGGCTCCTAGAATGCTCGGGATAACCCTTCCTTTCTTATGGCTGGCGGCGGCGGTTGCCAGGATGTCGGCCTCGCTCGGCGAAGGCAGACCGTCCACACCGGCCGGAGACTCCAGCTTCCACGCGAACTGCCGTTCGTCGGTCGGCGATACCCCCATTCTTCCGCGCATAAACGCACCGTCCGGGGTGGCTGTGCGCTCCGGCACGGCTCCCCCCGGACCGGAGTCAGGCGCGCTCACCCTGGCGGTTCGATCGGGCGTGGCCCCCGAGTTAGTCCTCTCTTTGCCCAACTTCTGCTCCTCCGGCGGAACCTTCACTGCTGGTTGAGGTGTGCGGTCGGGGGTGGCAACAGGTGTGGTCCATGCCGCCGCCCCCGGCGTCAACGCTCCCGGCGTGAACGCTCCGGGGGTCACTGCCCCGGACCTCACTTTCGGCGTCAGCTTCTCGAACGCCTCCACCACCTGACTCACGCGCGACGACTTGTCCGGAGTAGCCAACGGAGCGAGCCAGGACGGCGTTTTCGGGGAAGGAGACGAACACGCTGTCGGGTTGAACACGCCGTTGGGACCACTGACCGGAGTCAGGGGGGGACACCTCGTTGTGGTACCCTGCGCCTTCGGAGGTAGATGCAAGATCGCCGTCTCGTGGTGCTCAGGCTCGGGCGCAGGGGTCTGGCCCCGTCCGGCTGTACTCCCCGGGGTGGTCGTGGCCGTAGACACGTCAGCTGCAGTTTCGATGGGCAGCACCGAGGCGGCCTTACGGGAGGCGGCCGAAGCGCTCCCGCCAGCGGCGGGTTCTACTTTATGGGCTAGACCATCACTAGTGGTCGGAGCCTTCAGTGCTCGTTGAGCGGGCGCCACGGGTGCAGCCGTCCCTACGAAGAGGGGCGCTTTCACGCGGGCGCGCTCCGCCTCATCGGCCTCGGCCTTTTTCGCCATATCCTTAAGGTTCCGTCCCGAAGAAGAGAGCCAGGAGTACTCGCCGAACTTCTTCTTTTTGGCGGTAGGCGTGCCGGAAGAGGCAGGCTTGGGTACCTCGCACTCTGGCTCCGAGACGGCGCCGCGCCCTGTTGTCAACGAAGGCAGCTCGTCCGCAACTATTTCAGCCTGTGCGAACGCGCGCGCCGAAATGCCGTCGACCATTTGGGGCGACGGGAAAGGCGCCTGCGATTTCGAAGACGAGGCCGCGGCGGTGGTTTTTCCACCACTACTTGCCGCCACCGCGGCTGCTGTCGGTCGACCATCCCCTGGGTCTTCCTTCTTCTCGTCCGCCATCGCTGCGGCGGAGATGGTAGTCGTAGTCGTAGTCGTGGAAGCCGCCACGATCTCGGGTGACTGAGCAACCTCCCCATTCTTCTCCTCCTGCTGCGACACCGTGTCGCGGGCGTTCTTCAAGGCGCCCAGCCAGTCCGCCCCCTTCGAGGCATCCTTGTCGGTGCTTTTTCTTGTGGAAACCATCCAGTCACCACCAGATGCACGCGGCACTTGCGCGGTGTCATTGGCTGCGTCCGGCGCTTTCTCTTCCAAAGTCGATGCACAGCTAGTGTTCGACGCCTGCTCCACCGTGACCGCCTCGGCCGCGTTCTCCCCATTCCACGACGGGGACTTCACCCAGCTGCCGCCTGTTCCCTGGTACCAACCGCGCCCCGACGCACCATTGCCCGATTTCTTGACCACCACCTGGTCCTGGCCCTCCTTTCCGACCTGCTGCGCGGCGGCAGCGGCGGCGGCCAACACCGCGACAACGTCTGCATCCGCGAACATGCCGCCCCCCTCGTCGTCGTCCGCTTCCTCCCGCCTGGAGCTGTCGCCCCCCAAACTGCTCGTAAACTTTGAACTGTCGCCACCAAAGCTCTGGAACTTTGAGCTTCCCCCGTTGCTATTGAACTTAGCGCTGTCGGCACCGATGCTGTGGAACTGGGCGCCATTTGCTATCGCCGCTCTCATCGGGTTCTTCGTCACGACCTCGGCATTCTCCTCTAGCACTGGGCTCAGGCCCCCCATCTCAGCCAACGCGGCGAGCGAAGCGCCGCTATCACTGACCCCACCGCTGCTGCAGAACAGGTCACGGCCAATATCCGCGTCCAAAACAAAGCCGCTGTCGCTCGCATCGCTCTGCTGTGTTTTCAACACCTTCTCGTTTCCCTGGACTTCGCTCTTACTACAGCATCCTCGGCGTACGATGATGAAAACCGCTACGGACAAAAGGGTCGCTGTGTGGTACGAAAATGGCAAACATAAAAGGAAAGGAAGGAGGGGAGGGAGGAAGAGCGGGCGTCGTCGAGGGCACACGTTAAAATATAATATATACGGCAGCAGCGGCAATAGCATCAGCATCAGACAAATAGCTCCGCCGACCAGGCAGCGAGGTAGAGGACGAGTGGGCGGGGGTACGGCGAAGGGTGGTTTAGAATCGCGTTGCGACTTCACTGCCGGAACACCTCCAAAAAAGAAACAGCCTCGCTGGAGAAATATAGCTGACTTCGAGGCGGCAGCTGATAAAACATATATATGATGAGAGTAGTAATGGCTGGGCTTGCTGTGCTGTGCTGATGGAATACGCGGTTCGTTGTGAGATTTACGCTTCCATCGATCGCAGAAACATGATGCCACTGTTGGTGAACAGCCGCAGCGGAAGATGTGGACAATGGTGCCAGGAAATACAGAAATGAACGTTGGTCTGCAAGAAAAGACAGCATTCCGACCGCCGCTTGCGACCACATCACGCAAGATTTTCTCTCAAGAAGCACTGGGCATAACGGGTATGCCCACCGCGCGCAAGACACAGACACAAAAATGCCGAGGAAGTGCTACAAGTCCCAGACCAAACGACAACACCGCGGGCTTGACCCTACTGCCACCGAAAAGCTGCTCGGCTCTCTTCCAGCCACGCCCGTACACCAGCACACACACAAACCCTTGCTAACTATGGTGTAACAGGCCGCAAAAAGCTTCGGTACCAAATGAGAAACCCGTCCAAAAAAGTGGAGGGGGGGACGGGGGGGAGGGCTCACCTGCCACCAATCCGATGACGATGCCTAACACAAGCTGGCCCGGGTCGTCGCCGTCATCGCCGGCTGCAGCCGCCGTCCCGTCAGCAGTGGACCCCCCCGCGCCGTTGTCATCTTGGCCGCCTGACACCGGCAACACGACTATCTCGAAAAGCTCGCTCTCGCCATAGCTGCTGACGCTGTTAACCCTGTCGCCTACCAGAATAGAGTAGGCGCCGCCAGCGTCCAGCCTGCGACGCGACACAGTAGTGACATGCGTTGCCAGAAGTGCGGAAGGGAGCGGACGTCGTCATCGTTGTCGTTGATGTCTTCAATGGGGACGCGCTTTGCGCCCTCGATACGATAAGGCGTCGTCTTGTGCAAAAGAGACAAACACTCGCGGAGATGCTCCTGGGGCAGTTTTGCTGGGCATACCGATGTACTTTTGTTCGAGACACTGAGACACGGGCAATACTGTCCGCGCACATACATACAGAAACGGCTTCGGGATCATATTTTATACCTGTACGTACATATGATATGCATAAATACCAGGATATACCAGAGGCAGCTCCTACTGACTGCATTGACCACAGACGTGTATAAATGCACATATTTCCGCGCTTCCCAGGCCAACACTTTCCTCCAAGCAAATACCTGGTGTTACGAAACGATATATACGAAGTATGTCTACGCGTACTACGGCAGTGGGCTATATATATACGCTTGAGTTTGGATTGCTCACCCGGCGGGAAGAGTGACGATGAGGAAACCGTTGGGGGCCAAGCAGCCGTCTTCGCAAAACGCATCGCCCACCTGTCGCCACGGTCGAACACAGGGGTAGAGGGCAGAGGTCGGATGCTAAGTTGCAGTGTTTTGCGATGGTACGATACATACATCGACGATACATTTTGTGAAGACATCACGAACACATTTCCTCGATACATTGCGGAAAAGAGGGGGGGGGGGGGGCGAATGTGAGCAACAAGAGCGCTTCAACCACAACAAAAGCGAACCGCTCATGCAAGAGCTACGCGAAGAGGAAAGCGTTCGAG
The DNA here is from genome assembly GCA_008828725.1 of Saccharina japonica. Taxonomy (NCBI): domain Eukaryota; class Phaeophyceae; order Laminariales; family Laminariaceae; genus Saccharina; species Saccharina japonica. The sequence continues at coordinate 1,885,188 of MEHQ01000048.1, read as the reverse complement.
CCTGCCAAGGACGCTCTACGCTATGCGCGGCCCTGCTATGCAGGTACCAGGTACCAGGTATAATTTACTGATACGATAATATACGTGCATGCGTAGAGGGTACAAGGCCAGGACCGAGTGACGTCCCAGTCGCCTTCGTGGCAGGCGGGGGCTCGTAGCCATAACGCCATAATCCGATTGTTTTGCGCCTTGATGGCCACTCCGACCCTTGGTTGACAGAAATGCAAGACTAACTTTAAAAATGAAACACATGTATATATGATACGGTACTCCATATCCCAGAGAGACGGGTGATTTACCGGTATACGAGTACGTACATACGAGTAGCTCAACGCACGACGTCAGATACGCACACCTCGAGTACGCGTATCATCGGCTGGCCATTCTTCATTCTCTCTAAGAGTCGGAATGAGGTTACAACGCGTATAATACGCTACAATATATACGACTATTACATATTAATATTAATAGTATTAATAGTGAGAGTCTACATTGACAGCAGCGGACGAACACTTTCACTCTGCTCCAAAACTAAAAATACTAAATACGAGCATGATAAATTTGAAATTTGAATTTTTGCAGCACAATTATTATTTAATAGATCTAGATCTGTCTGCTGAAGGTTACCGTGCGGTGCTTGCCCCCCCCCCCCCGATTGCCTAACACAGGCGAGGGCCAGGTAGGTACGTTGTGGTGTCAGTTGTTGTTGTTGTTGTTGTTGTTGTTGTCTTCACATTAAACCCGTTCTTTCTACTCAACCACATCAGAACACAGTGAGATTAAAACCACTGCAGCAGTCAACAACAGATCATATTTGTATTATATTTAGGCCGCGTTTAATTGCACAGCGGCACAGCGGTGTTGGGCCTACAGCAGTAGTATAGTATCATCGTATCATCGTGCTATGAATACCAATCGTACTCGCAACATTTAATTAATCGCATTTAAAGTTGTTTCGTTTCGTACATACCAGGTACTACGTAGGATTGAAGTTATAACACCGGTCATAAATACCAGATCAGTAATATTAATATCTAATATCGATATACGGTACGTGGTAGTAATAGTAAGTAATAAACTACCAGGTATGTACCGTAAAGAGCGTTGAGTTCGCACACAGGGGTGCGATCGTTTGTTTTTTCAGTGCTCGGTTTTTCCAGAACGGGAAGGTTAAGGCTGCCAATTGTCAATACCGAATACAGTACCGAATAAGCTGTTTTCGGAAATATCTGGTCGAGATCCTTCCGAAAACATAATGTTCGACTTCTAACAATGAATATTAGCACCCATACCGTTGTCGAGAAAACGAGCGCTGCTCAAAAACGATCGCACCCCTGCGCCAACTCAATGCTCACTACGAACTACGCACCGCAAGAATACAATCAATCAATCATCGTATCCGATGCGCACGATGTATTTTTTCGACACCTCACATCGAATCACGAATAATCCGAATTGTTCAATTTTGAGGCTCCGACAGGGGGGTGTGATGGTATCACGTGAGACGTGAGTATGATATCTCGTGACGTGCTATAATAATAATAGTAACGGAAATGTCCGCATGAAGATACATGCATGCATAGTGGGGTCAGCCTGGTACTTGGCTAAGCCCTATCTTCGTACTTCGTTCCCGTACCCTACCGAGCTCTACTGGGCCTTCCTTCACACTGCCATGTGAGAAAAGCAGCAAAAATAACTACCTGGTATATACCAAGGAGAAGCGTGCCCTGGCCAGCACCGACATTCCTGTGTCCTCCGCTATAAGGGTTTTTTATCACAGGGGGGGGTACCTGACACCGTCCCCTTCCCAAAAAACTACACGATTGTAATGGTCCGGCTTCTTAACCTAGCAACTTAGAGGTGTGGGAGTGGGTTTTGAGGAGCCGCATCTTCGACTCATGTTTTAGTTCGGGGAACTGGGTTCCCACGTTTTCGCCATATTTCTGAATAAGTTACGGCTCATCAAGGTGGGCCCACAGTCTTATTACACTATTAATATTATTGCTCCTATTAATAGATAAACCGCCGTACCATACTAATTCCTATACCAAACGCCATACCTGGTACACTCCAAAATTCCTTTATTGACAGGGGCGCCCGCCTAAGTCCTATACAAACCGCTGAACTACACGTACGAATTCCTACAGAAAACACGTTAGCATGTACGATACTCTAATTCCTGTATAAACACGGGCAGCGTATTAATTATTATATCATACATATCGCGGTACAATACTAATTCCTGTATGAACAGGGGCATCACACTAATTCCGATACAAAAATACCCGGGATATACTACTTTAATTCCTATATAAACAAGTAGTGGCACTATAAACTAATTCCTATCTGAATCGCGGTATGATATATACCATACTCCAAGTCATATAAAAAACACATTCTAACCCCAATACCTATTAGAACAGAGGCACCTATATATGACTTGGAGTATGGGCAGAGCGCTTAAATTTAGTACACTATCTCGATAGTCGAAAATGTTTTGGGACTGTGGCAAACGACGCTGTGGCTCACTAAATACCCGGTGGGAGTACCTAAACTGAGTAGAGACTGATACGAAGTATACCAGTAGGCGGCATCGAGTGCACACAATGCTTGCTGTTTTTGGGTCAGTACATTGTATTCGGTAGCAAAATTCGATGAAAATCGACGAGCGTTGGGAAGGCTGAACCCTCTGCGCGATAAAAAAATCAAGGCAAGAACCGTAGTGGGGGAGGAGGGAGAAGAGCCTACTTTGTGACCCCGGATCTTACGACTAGGGAGGGAGAAAGACGGAAGTGCGAAGATAATGAATGGGATGGGAAAAAAAAAAAAAAAAAAAAAAAAATTGTATTCGGTCACCACGTCTGGCTGGGGGGAGGTACAGTGCAGGTTCCTCCCCTTCCCGACAGATAGGTCTCTTTCACGACTGACCGTAAATAACCCCTGCGCTTTCAACGGCTTCGACAGACAGTCCATCACGGAAACCACACTCTGGCCGCGCCCGGTATCATTGGCATCATTGGCATCTGTCTGCTTCTGCCTGCCTGCCTGCCTGCTTTTGTATTTTATTTGTTGTTCTGCACGCCTCTGTCGGAAAAATCGCGGACATTCTTCGACACCCACTCGAGACTCGCTTAATACACGATGAGATGCTTGGCTGGGCCAAAGTTAAGGTAAGCTTACTGTGAATTACGAGGACAAGTATTCAGGTATGATGATTATCAAAAGTATGATTGATAGGTATATATATTATATGTGGATGGTATATAATATGATTGTAATAAGAGCTGCGCATTGTTGTCAGATGGCAAATGGAATAATAAATAATTACGAGGACATAATATGTACCGGTATGTACATTTCACAGGTATTACTACGAGTACACAGCCAGCCATGAAACGCGAACAAAACAGCAAACAAACCAGAACACTTTTGTATGTCATAGGAAAACAACCGGTAACGGCTTTGTGCGCCTCTTGGCACCGCCAAACAACGTAAAGAAAAAACGTCGTATAGACTAAACATACGAAGTATATAACATAGGATTTTTTTGTTCTTCAAGCCCTCCGGGGAAGGGGGGGGGAGGGGTGATTAGATGTGATCCAGATCCGCGTGAGCACATTTACAACATGGTACAGACCGTAGGATGGTCCAGACGCCACTGAAGGCACTGATCCGCACACACCTACACACACGCAGAAGCACCGTACGTGGCTGTTACTAAGGGAAAAGCTTGAAGCGCGCCCCTATTGTGTACCGTGGCTGCCTCGGAGTATGGAGTCTTTGAGAACTGGTGTACTACTAACTACCTGAATTAAGTACTTCAGATACAGAACCAGAGCACTACGTAGAGCAATGGAATTGACACAACGTATTGCACCAGCGAGCGAAAAAATAAATAAATGGCGTTTTGGATGTTCGATGGGCCTGCTTGGCTCGGGAGGGCGGAACGCAATCCCTTGAAAAAGAGCCAGCTCGTGCGACTTTGGACGCCCAGACAGAGCACGGCCACGAGTACAAAGACCCGCTGACACCTGAGAAGAGGTTGCAAGTAAGTGTGTAAAAAAAATGCCCTTTATATACACCAGGCATCAGGTATACATCGTATACAGTACACTACTACTGCTATCCTGGTGCTCAGCTGCTGTGCTGCTGCTTGCTGTACATATTATGGTATACTACGAGTAGTACGAGTATAGACAAGTCAGTGTGCAGTGCAATGCGAAAGGACTGCGCACATATATATAGACATGTTTTGTTCGGTGAGTACTGCTCTCTCTGTACGTATAGTGTTGACGGATTCGAGAAAAAGCACGTGCGACGACAGCAAGCAGCTACTATTTACAAAAGCTACAAGGCGCTTCGCTCCACTCGCCCACAAGGAAGCAAACGAAATGCGAGTGAAGCGGACAGAGGGCTCCTCCACGATTGTAGATGCAAACTGACGAGTTACAAATGCCAAGAGCTTATTCCGAGTTCGGAAACACATATTTTTGTATGCCGGGCAGATTTCGATGTATTCATTCGTTTTGAGAACACTACTCGTACGAGCTGTATAATGCTAGACATGTTGGCTCTCGCCAACTAACTTTGTCTGCTGGCCTGCGTTGTCGCGCTCTGATCGGCACGTACAGTACCGGCCCGCTCATAAGAAACCAGACATCGGGCTTAGGCTGACTTTCTTGTTTGAGAAAGGGGTGCGTCCCACACTAACTTCAGGATGATAGCTGTCGACTTTCTTATTTCCCCGTAATGTTTGGGCTGAGTTTCTTGTGGGGCACTTTCTTATTATAATGAGAGGGCCGGTAGTGTACTTGCTTTGCTGATTTGTGCAGGGCTGATGGGCTGTGCTGTGAGGTGCTTGCGGTAGATGCTCGACGACAACATGCATACATACTCGTGTGTACAAAAAAAACACACACAACAACAATAACAACGGAAAAATAAAGCTCTTCTAAAACAGACTGAAAAGGGGAAAAGGCTCGCCGGAAAGCAACATGATAAGGATGAGACCCAACTCGGCATAAAAGACCTCGAGGGTCGATCCTGAAAACGTGATTTTCCCGTCGGCAATTAAGAGCTGAGTGAGAGTGGCTGAGAGGTGGGAGAATATACCGAGCGAGACAGCTCAGCGTACGACTATCTACTACTGCTGTAAGTAAGGTTGTCTATTTACACATTGTTGCTGTCCTTGTGCACCCGGATTTAATGTGCCCGTTGCTCTCGCGACTGACTGTTGTGCAGTCAACAGTCAGTAGCAACGTAGCTCGGATATAGACCAAAACACGCATCCTGCAGGTTCGGGGCAGCGCTGGACACTGGACATCGTCTTTGCCGACTATTTAATAGTATACTACAATACAGACTAGGCCCTAGCCTGTAAGGCTCGCCTCAGGGCATTGTGGTAAGGCGCGCATTAAGGCATAGACACAGAGTTGAGGCTCATGCGCGCACTATTCGGGGGGAGGGGGGGGGGCGTACTCATTTGTTGCTTGCCTTAGTCATTTGACAATTGACCACGCATCCCTTTCGATTCGGGGGGGGGGACTGATTGAAATTACAATGGATTTTTTCTGGCAGTACGAGGTGGTGCATGTGCTTTGCATTAACGACGACTACGAGTATTATCGTGTCCAAACATAACACCTTCAGATGGGACTCCCAAAAGTAGGGGGGCGGCTGTTTATTTAAAACGTGCTTTTGGCGCGCAGGGAGAGATAATATCTTCTTCAGAAAAGGTCCCTAGGGTGACTAGGGACTCTACCCTGTCCCCTGCTTTAGGGGGTTCCAGTCTAACGGCGTTGTCTTCATGCATGAAAATCGCCATGAAGGGCGACCAGGGCCTCTACCCTGTCCCCTGTTTTAGGGAGTTCGAATCTAACGGCGGTGTCTTCATGCATGAAAACCGCCATTAATGCACTGGCAACAGCTCTTAAGGCACCCCTCTCCGGAAAACATTTTTCATTTTTCAACGCACGCCTTGAAGGCTAGGGCCTACTACAGACCACAGAGTACACATGTACAGAGTTCTCAGAACGAAAAACATGTCGTAAAGAGGAACAGCATAAAAAACGCCTCTCACAAGAAGTGTACCGGGTACCAGAAGGTACCAGAAGCTCACATGTTCATACTCTAATGTCGCCTGTCGCCTGCGGGATGGAGTACAGCGGGTTTTCGATTCATTTCCAGCAGAGTGCCAGAGCAAGCGCTACTCGTAGACTTGCTGGACGCTGGACGCCGTCTTCGCCGACTATTAATATTACTCGCAATACGTACGTACCAGGTACAGAGTACAAAAACAAAAAAAAAATGTCAAAAGGTGGAACAGTAAAAAATCAAATAAACCGCCTACTCATCAACGAGTGTACACATGGTTCATATTTTTATGTCGGCTAGAGTATACCGTACATCCATTTGCAACACGTAAGAGTGCCAGATACACCAGGTACCAGGTATATAGTCTACAGAGTTAGTAGTAGTAAGAATGCATGTTCTTCAAGAGGAAAGAGAAAAAGCTTTTCGGTTTTTCCAAGATGAAGAGTAAGAATGCCAGAGTCCATCGTTTTTCCTGGTAGGCCGTACGCGTACACATATTTAGTCAAGAACGCTGCTGGTAATTCGGTCATCTGTTGTGCAAGGTCTCCTCCTGTCTCTTGCACCCCTGCAGCCTGCAGCAGCAGCAGCAAGCTGTCCCCTCGGCGGCCTGCATAACCAACTATCTATACAGCCGCATGATGCTTATGATACCAGGTCTTCGTGCGCAAACACCAGGTTCTTGTTGCTGACTTCGTACGAGTACTGCTGCTGCAGAATATAAGTCTACTGGTCAAATGCTGTACCAAGCATATGCTGCTGTACCAGGTACCAGGTACTCGTACTGGTGCTGCTGCTACTGCTGCTACTGCTGCTGCTGCTGCTGCGCTGCTGTGCGTGGTTGTGTGTGCATGGTTGCGTGACACCCACCGCTCATCCATCATCCAACGGAACAATTCAGACATTCCGACACACGAGCAAGGATGCAACATGCGCAAGAGACGTTGCCGACACTCCGGGAAACAGACTCTCTACGAACTCTCTACTCGTGGTCCCGAGGCACACTTGTACGAAATACGAAATACACTTTACAGCAGACATCATCAGTACATCGTGCACAGCGTATGTATTAAATGATATCATACGAGGTTAGAGGGTAGAGATAGACACCCATCTCTGCTGATGTACGAAAGCTTCTGAGTGAGTGTTGATCATCGGCCAATAATAGCCAAACAGACGAGGGACTATGTACGTATGATCAAGTACGTACGAGTTGGTGCTCGTACGTACCTGCACGTCAAATGATGTGAGTCGTGCGTCAAGAAAAATGAAATTTCTCGGCTCAAAAAACAAGTGAAGTCTTCATTCTGCCAAAGTAGTAAGTCTTCTTCACTCCAACCAGGTAAATGCTCGTGCTCGCCTGGTGGGTGGTATCTTTCATTAGCTTCAAGCAAGCGTAGCGAAACAGCCCGCCACTCGAAGCGCTACAACAACGCCAGTAGTAGCACTTTCACTTCGATCGAGGCTTACATTGACACCATCGTTGAGCAGAGAGATGTCGAAAAGCGAGCTGTCCAGCGAAGACTCCCAAGCGACCCGAACCTCATCGCCAGCCTCGAAAGCATCGCCGCTGAGGGGGAAAAAAACACTCAGTATCAATATGCGTATGGTCTGATACGGTAAAAATATGAGGAAGACGCCGCTCTCCGTACAGCAGTACGTCGTATACACCCGTTGCCTCTCGTCGCCAGCAACACTGTGACTGGCGCGCCGACAGCTGGTTCTAGCACACATCTACAGCCAGTCACGGGGTGGCGGTGCTGAAAACAACGCTCTATCGCTCTGTCGCTCTATCCCTCTAGACTAACGCTCGGTCGGCTCACCGGTCAGTTGGACAGCAATGATACTTTTGCTGCTCCGGCCACCGGCGAGAAGGTAATTTACAACGTAAATATGGCATTGGCATACCAAAATCAACACAATAAAAAGGCCCGTACGTGTGATGATAGGATACTTTTTGGGTGAATGCATTTCGTTCATCCACATGTGTTGGCAGTCGGCGCGCCGCTCTCTGCTGCTGGCATCAAGCACTCCTGCTCGTCTAACAGCACGTGTCAAGTGCGATCGTACACCCACTGGCCACTCGCGCAACTGCTATTATTGTGGACTGAAAGTTGTTGGCGCGGCCTGGACGAGACAAAAGGCAGCGGTTGTGTATTTTATACCACGTCTAAAACCCTCCCCCTGCTACTCTGTCTACATTTCCATCCTATAAACAGCCAGAGGAGAGAGGCATAAGGATGCCACCCACAGATATCGACACCGTTTTTCGGGAGCAACTCGGATCGCGAATGGGCGCCGACATGCACCGACACCCGACAAAGCTTACCTCGCGGGGCTGGTGACCGTGATGAAGCTGCCCTGTGCCGCGCCGTATCGCCAGCCTGCTTTTGAACGCCAGCGCGAGAGAGCGATCAGCAGTATACCAGACAGCATATCGGTGGCCTTCAAAGTTCGATTCTTGTCCTCCAAAAACAGCACTTGAAAACAAATCGCGACAAGTGAGCGGACTATCATCGATCGAGTCTCATACAGCCCTCGGCTAGCCTGGGCCTCGAGACACCAATGTACAGGTCAAGCGAAGACGGCCTCTTCCCTCTCAAAGGGAGGGCTGACGCTTGGCTCGAAGGCCACGGGGGCTCACCTTGACTCCCAACCAAGACCACCAGCAGAAGATCGCGGCGCAACATAGCCACCACCTCGCTCCTGCCTGCTGTGCTCTACAGCAGTATATTCCCGCGGTCCCGCCTGCCCAGTTAGGCTTCCAATTTGCAAGACGGGGACCACGCCCTTCAGCCGGTCCACCTCCCTTACCCCGTCCCGGCCCAGGAGCGAGGTGGGCCCACAGCGACACACACGTCGACCCTGACAAAAGCTACCGTCCCGATTGATGTGGCCACGGCCGGGTTTGCTGAGATGTCGTACGAGTATAATACACACAGAAAAATGGAAAGCTCACATCATCATCCCACCAGACGGCTTTGTAAAAAAAACCACAAGCAAGCAAAACAAAAAAGGAACATGGGAGATTTCGGAGCTCTGGTAGCGAGCGTTGGCTTGGCGCTGCTCAGGAAAATTCTCGGCTGTTGCCACGTAGAGCTCTATATATACATGTATACGACCACTGCTGTTATTTTGTTTTTCGTCGTGTTTTTGTCTCCCGCACTTTTTCGTTGTTAATTCGCTCTGTTACGTCCATCCACTGCTGACACCCTGATGTGCGCTGTAGGTGCAAGAGGGGGCGTGCAGCGGAGGCTCGGGGAGGGGCAGTGTTGAAGGCCTCGAGGCCCAACGACGGCAGATTTTTAGATAGAGGCACCGCTTGTTGTCGCGCACACTATGCAAGGTGCTGAGACGCAGTCGGGTGTGTTCGTGTTGGCGTGCCTCGCCCAAAAGGCCAAGAACTACAAGCTCGCGGCAAGGGGCTGGGAGAGATACGTGTTGGTCAGGTGCGCGAGGGTGCTCGGCAATGTTGTCTGCAACAACTAGCCATGAGTAGACGGTGACTTCTTTGTGTGGAGGGCTCGTATCCAAGCGAATCCGATCCATAGATACAGGGCATACGGCGTTTGTTTTCGATTACGTAGCATGAATGACCTGTATTCCCTGTGGATTTGAAAGTTGCGGAGATTTTGCGACGATTTGAAATGTCGAGTACAGAAGCACCAACAGCGGTAGTAGTACCAGTAAAAAGAGCCCACTGCACATGTGGTGCCGGCTGATGCTCTGCTCCTGCCCGTTAGGCTTTTAGGCCACCCTTTCTGCCCTCGAAGACAGATTGCAGCCCCCGGCGGCCGAGCATTGAGCCCCAATTCCGAGAGCAGTTACGAGTACAAGGAGTTAATGATGCGTTCGTTGGTTATAGTTCAAATCCCGCTTTTTGAGGATCGTCGCGCGCATTATAATCAGACAAAGACACAAATATAACGAACTCGTAACCTATTAACTTTTAACTCTCCGTACGTAGGGCAGGCGTCTGGCTGTCTGGCAGTCTGTTCTGGCAGAGACGCGACGAGTTAATGTTTCACTTCAGCAGCAGCAACAGCAGAGCAGCACTCAGTATCTCGAACGTGCTCCTTGAAACTTCAGCAAGCAGTATAACATGTATTGCATTGTATCATACACATGTATCATACGAGTAGAGGGAAGAAATAAGTGCTGAAATCTTAAATCTTCTCGCGATAAAAATGCAAGGCACGTACCGTACGTAGTGGGGAGGGAGGAGAAGAGGAGAAGACCCTACTGACGAAGTGACCCCGGATCTGAGTTACGACTTTACGACTGAAGGGGGAGAGACAATGGAGTAGAGGTGTCACTCAATGAGTACCCGTCTTAAACGGGTACCCGCCAACTTAGAGAAAAAATACCCGGGTACTCGCGAGTATTTACGACCATTTTAGGCGGGTACCCGGGTGCCCGTTTAACGGCGGGTACCCGTTTAACACCCGGGTACTCGTCTAATAGACGAGTACCCAAATGCCCGGGGCCCAAATACTCGGCGAGTATGAAGTGTTACCCGTACCCGTCACGGGTATCAGCAAACCGGGTAATACTCGCGAGTACCCGGGAATTGGCACAAGGGTACGTATCACTTTGGGATGGTGTGACATGTGAGGCATGATACATCGTGTTCATTTTGAAAAGAGTTTCCTCGATAATGCTTACCAAATAAATGCTTCCCAGGGGACGTGATTTAGCGGACGATAAGTTGCCATCTCCGGAAATTTTAAGGTAAAACAACGGGTCACAAATACTCGGCGAGTATGAAGTGCTACTCGTGCCCGTGACGGGTATTAGCAAGCCGGGTAATACTCGCGAGTACCCGCGGGTAATTGGCAATAGGGTAACATTTCTACAATGGAGAGAAAAAAAGGGCGAAGATAATACGTAAATGGGCTGAAAAAAAAAAAAAAAACGAGAGCATAATGTATGTCATGAAGCGGTAGACCATTGAGCCATTGAGACTTGTTTTACGGTGTCGCTTATACGTCATACGTGCTGGATGTCGACGTCCGGAACGGCGTCCTCTCATCCTCTCACACTATTAACACCATAAAATGCATGCACCACAGGTATACCTACTGGGGGCGCTGTAGATCTTCGTAGACTGTAGCAGCAAGCGGTACACACCATATATATATGACAAACACCTGACACTGATACTCATATTATACCAGAGGGTACATATGTACATACCATGGGCAGAGCAGCAAGCAGTATAAACAAGCAGCATTTGTCATACATATTAATAGTAGTAGTATGTATATATGATACATTGTGGTATCGTTCTTCGGCCCATCCGCCCGACAGAGAGACGTTAGACTATCTATCGTGCGTTTCGCGACTGGACTGCGCATAATACATGGGGCCATTGGGCGTCATCTCACATTCTCGTTTGAACTAAACAACCATCATGTTGCTCAAGTTTCATGTTCCCAAGCAATGGTGGTGATTTACCATGTGAGCTTAAATACAGCAGTAGTCAGTGTGATGAAGTCAGCAATGATTCAATGGCGCTCAATAGCTCGTTTAGCTCTTTCATACGACAGCTCCACGCGGAAAGCTCTGCAAGGCCCTATCATGGTATCAAAATCATATATACTGCGCTGCGTCGCCGTTGGCTAGCTGTACTGCAATTTCGCAATGTTGCAACAAGGCATTCCGTATCTCACGACAGGCCACACGATCCTCGGGGACACTACAACCTTGGCGTGTGTCTTGACGCCTTGGGGGAAGGAAGCTCGGCACTGGGCAGTTTCGAGACGGCTTTCCGCCTGCAGCCAGATATGGCTGACGCTGGGGCTAACGCGGCGGGTCTATGCGTACGGAGAGGGGAGGCTGAGCGCGCATGCACCCTGTGCTACCAGGTGAGTTACGTATACTTATACGGTTACGTATCAAATGAAAAATACCACATTGACAAGCTTTTCTCTTCGGGCCACGGGTATGTCTCGCCCTCTCGACTGCGGGGACGCAGGGAGGGCGCGTGTACACTACGGTGCAAGTATGGGCCCCGGCCGGGCCAGGCTCCGTAGCGTATGCTCTGGGCGTTCAACAGTAGTGGACAAAGCATGATAGTAGATCTTCCTAAGGTAGCTATTTAGGCACTCTGGTTGGCCAAGGGTATGTTTTACGCGGCGCAATCAACTTGGAGTCTTTCCCAGCCACAGCATCCCGAGCAAACCAAGAGTCTTTCCAAGCTCACCATCCACGCCGGCCGAGTCAACCTAGAGTCTTACCAAGCACAGCATCCCAGCACTGACCACTGGCATAGGGTTCGGGTTAAGGTTAGGGTTAGGGTTCGGGTCGGAGGGTCGGCTTTAGGCGTCAAGCCCAAAACCCCCGTAAATATCTACTATCAAGGTCTGTCCATCGCTCGCGTTCAAAGTCGCGTGAGCTGGCTCTTTTTCACGGGATTGCATTCCGCGACACCGAGCCGCCCAGGACCATTGAAACCCCACAAATTTATATTTTTCACTTTGCTGCTGCTATCACACCGTCCCTCCAGCTCTCAAGTTATCTAAATTGTGGCAGCCACGGTACAACAGAAATCTCACATCAACCTCTTACATTTGTGACGGCCACGGACGGTGCTTCTGTGTGTGCCATGTTTCCTGTCGTCCTCGTACGACATAAGCACGAAGACACAATCTCAACAGCGGGCCAATTGATTGGTTGCTGCGCAGGGGGGGCAGAGGACGATACAAACCCGCACTTGCTAAGCAACCGCGCAGCCATGTTACACACTACAACGGCAGCAGTGGTACAACAGAAGTACAAAACAGCTGCGGTAGAAAAGCACCCGCGCTTGCAGCTCTGCCTGGCTTTTGTGACAGCCACGGTGCTCTTGTGTTTGTGTGTATGTGCAGTGTTCACCCGGAGATGATGCAATCGTGACCACATTTTCAAGTCCAACTTTAAAATCAACCACACATCGTCGAACCTCATCCTGTCATCCTAAAATAATAGGAACGCCTGTTGATGATGCTGTTCCCGCTTTTCAGCTTGCGACACCCCCGGGATTTCAAGTCAACTACGTCCCGAAGGGGAGCCTTGTTCCTGATACTTCGTATAATATGATACTACACAGTAGTACTCGTGCCGCACTTCTTTGTTCATTGCATAGACATACCAGGGACATGTTTAAGCAAGCATCGTTGTATGAATGCAATGGGTGCTGGTTATTGGGACGCGGAGGGTTAACTTTCGGACAACCCTCTTACAGATGACCTTACTGCGAACTAGCTTGCCTCCTACCGGCATACCTGGTGCGAATTTATCTACGGCAATGCGCTACTGGTGCCGTTAATGAGGTTCGGCTTCGGGATGGAAGCATCCCGCATACAGCGCATTCAATGCACGCCTGTTGCTAGTAACACACGGTAATCCTCTTAGCTTTTTGCCCCTGGTCTCATCGCTTTAAATTTCGATGCTCGACTCTGCTCGACTCTGCTCGACTTGCTTTTGTCGTACCGCCACCCAGGCCCTCGAAGGAAACCCGGACTGCGCGCCCGCGCTGTACAACCTCAACACAGCTCTCAGGATGGCTGGAAGAGAAAAAGAAGCGGTGGATTTTTCGTGGCGGTGGATCCGTCAAAGGGCGTCCATCGGAACCGCGCCGGGCACCATCGCGGCATCCTTCTACCCCGAGACGGCCACACCTGCACCCGCACCCGCTTCCAGCGGTAATAGCAACGGCAACGACAACAGGCCCAATGTACTCCCGCCAGCGATGGCGGCGAGTGCACCGGGTTTCCATGGTCCCACAAGCTTTCCCAAGTCGGGAGCGATAGACTCCTGCGGTGCGATTTCTCCTGTCGCAGAGTGTTGTACAACGAGTGGTGGCGGTGGCCGGGGAGGAGTGTCGGAAGGCGCCGGATCTATAACAGTGGTGTGCGTGAGATGGGGAGACAAATATGGCCCAGAGTACGTGGAGAGGTTGGCCTCGGGCGTTCGACGGAACTTGCGCAGGCGTTACACTTTCTTCTGCTTCACCGACGATGTACTAGCCCTCGACGGAATGACCGGAGTCGTTGCGAGACCGATAGGAGCGCGCTGTGAGGGTTGGAAAGGCTGGTGGCATAAGGCGTTCCTCTTCTCCAGGTGACAAGAGGTGGGGGGCGGCGGTGGCAGTGCGTGTTGGGACATGCTGGCACCACCACGGCCGTTAACATAGTCCAGTTCGAATGTTTCTCGGACGCTAGCTGATTTCTCCCACAGCCGTTTGGTTTTCGTTTGTACCAGCAGCGTCTACTGGATCTTGTTACGGCGCGTTTTGCACGTCTGTGACGATGGTCTTGCAGGCCGCACCGTCCCATATTGTCCACGCCGGGGAGTGCTTCCCGAGCGATTGAGGATCAACGCCGTGACTTTAATCAGAATAATAGTTGGCTTAAAATCCGCGTCACTTCCACCACGCCACCGTCAGTGGTCCGAGCACCGCCTGCCGGACAACCTGGATACTCTTGATGTTGCTCGTTCTCCTGCTCTTGCTCCTGCTTTTGCGCCGTCGTGGTCATGCTGCGAGCAGAGCAACGCCGGCAGCGAGCGCGACGAGATTGCCACCAGACACATACCGCCGGCTAAGGAAATGCGCGCGCAGCGGCTCGTAGCCCAGCGAAACGCCGCTTCCTGTCGCACAATATATGTTCCCGTGCGCGCAGCAGTGAAGTGCTTAGGACAGGCGGGTTACCATCTTGGCGGTACGCAGGAGTATATGTTTGGCCACTGCGGGTTGAAGTGGTGTCCTTTTGGTCTCTCCTTACGTGGGGCCGAAATTTCCGAATCATGACACCGCGATATCTCGATGGCTTTCATGCCGAATCACCACTCCGAGTCCACGCCCCGCACTATCGCCCCGAATTATGGCTCCGAATAATCACACGGAAGCGTTGGGGTCCGTATAAACGAAGAAAGAAAGAAAGAAAGAAAAATCTACTGGTATCTAAATTGGATTTGATTTCGCGAAAAAAACTGGTTTGCGTCCTATCGGGAAAGGTGAATTATTTGTTCAAATATTTATAAAATTGAAATAACACAGCATGCCTCACAACGCCCAGGCAACAAAATTCGACGAGAGTAGACGAGAGCCAAGGCATGTGTCGGCGCATGCACGCCACCACCAGTGTATTTTTGCTTTCGGCGCCGCAGGCTACGAAGCTATCACTCTCAGGGTATCTTGGGTGGGATTCCTGAAACGCCACGGGCGGGACACCGATGGGGATGGTGCTGTCGAAGTCTTGAGCGTATCCTCCTGTTCTTTTGTCGATCACTCGGTTCTTGGGCGGTTTGGCGCATCGAACTGGTTGAAAATTGGGATTGCGTCCGCCATGATTGCTTTTGGGGCGCCGCCGCCGGGGTACGCTGTGCTATGCTCTGTAGGCGTGGGCTCGGCTGTTGTCCCGGTGGCCTCGCGTTTTGGTCCGCGTGTTATCGCCTCGGTCGTGGTCATCGATGCGATCAAGAAATGCGCCGGGTTGTACCGGGGGCACTTTTCCACCGTGGACATACCGGCCCAAGTCGGGTCAACTCACAAATTTGATTTGGATATTTCCCAAAAGGTCCTATTAATAGGACCTTGTTTTTTTCGTCCACTTCGAAATGGATATACCCCAAAATCCTAATGTGTGGTGCTGGTGCGTGTTTAGACCAATCACAAAGCGAATTTGATTTACTTTTTTTCAAATTAGATTTTTTTCTGTCTTCGTTAATACGGGCCCTTACACCGATTGACGATGTCGGCCAGAATAACCCCGACGTGTATCTCCGAAACATCACCACTCCGGCTTCAAATGGCAAATGTTTGTTCCTCATTTTCACGCCGAATCACCTTCCTCTGGTCGTGCACACCAAACACCAACGAACACAGGGAGGCTGGCCTTGAGGGGCGTGTGCTGTACTTTGACCTGGATACAGTCATCGTGGGTCCCTTGGACGATATCGCCGGCTACGCGGAGCCGTTCGCAGCCCTCTCTGTCGCCGAAATGGCCAACGAACACCGCTCTGAGGGGTTGAACAGCAGCCTCATGTCGTGGGACGCGGACTCGGCTGAGGCAGTCAGTTCCGTCTACGAG
Organism: Saccharina japonica; assembly: GCA_008828725.1. Classification (NCBI taxonomy): domain Eukaryota; class Phaeophyceae; order Laminariales; family Laminariaceae; genus Saccharina; species Saccharina japonica. The sequence goes on along the minus strand of MEHQ01000048.1, from coordinate 1,869,025 downwards.
CTGCTTCTAGAGGCATACAGCGTGGTGAGCGATAGAAACGACAATAATTGAACTCGCCCTGACACTGGGGTAGCCAGCATAGAGTAGGGGGGTGTCGGTGTTGCCATGTGGTCGAGAACAAGCAGGGCTTTCTCGCGAGGGTTTGTGGAGTATGTGCTGGTTGGGGCTCTGCCATCACTTGTCTAGCTGGGGGGTGCGCAAAGGTTGTATTTCATTGGTTCGTGCCGTGTTTCTTGTCTTTTTGCCGGCTTGTTCCAACTTCTGCCGGGATTTCTTCCGCTAGCTGCCTGCGACTACGCCCATCGCTTGCGTTGACGTGACTGTTGAAGATGTCGTTGTGGTTGCTGTTGACTAGCCGTTGAAGTTTCCGCTAGAGTCGCCGTTGGCTCTACGTGTCACCGCGAACCGCGCTCAACGAGTTTAACTTATGGGACATGCATGGGGTGGCGTTGTTCATCAGCACGATTATATTATATCAGCTTCCTGATACCTGGTGCGATGATCAGCAGCCTCCCGGCTGAAATGCGCGATACACCTCAGCTGGCAAAGCGATACGTTACCCCAATTTGGGGTTCCTCCACTGCACTGCTGTGCTGCATTATTTGTGTTTGTTTTGCTTGCCGGGATGAAACTGGCACCTTGTGCCGAAGGCGGTGGCGAATGTCTCCCACCCTGACCTTTGTGTAGTTTAATGTCAAACGTTTAGCGTGAAGACGAAACACACCTATCGTAGTGCGTTGCCCGGAGTCCCCCCCCCCCCCGTTTCCCCGCGCACGCCACCGTCCGCCTTCGGTTTCGTGTGCCCTCAAATGTCGACCCTTACGAAGTACCAGGTATATGATACCTGGCAGGCGTGTTTGTCATTGGCTTGAGTGTTGAAGCCCCCCGCCCCTGCCCATATCTGCCCCGCCCACCCACCCACCCACCTACCCCCGCGTTTAGATTACCGCGTGTGTGCACAAGTTCGACCACTGGCTGGAAATGACATTGCCCATAGTGGAAACCTTACAAAAGGCATTTCCAGGACAGGTGGTCGAATACAAAGCAGATTGCTGCGCGGGAGCAGGCGACAGCGCGGACAAGGCGCTCTCCGGAGCACAACCGTCGGCGTCTTCGCTCCCCGTGTCGCGCGGTATGAACGTGTTCCCCACCTTGCCTCCTTGTTTGTGTGTGCACTCGGTGTTCATGGTGCTGGTACGGTAGCCTCCATCCCTCGTTTGCCCAAATATTTTGTTCGTAGAAAGCATACGCGAGCCACATCGTACGCACTTGTTACATGTGTATATATACAGCTGTGCATGTAAGCTTGACTTTTGTTTAGTCCAGCGCCATGTTTTGACTCAAGATCCCACGGTCAACCTGCTTTCCCCCCTTATGGACCCATCTCAGGTGCCTGCCTTGCATTATGTACACAGGTGGCCGGGACTCCCCCCTTGCACAAAGTGGGCGTAAAAACCTCCTCGTGGAGACATTGAACAATGCATATATCTATAGCAAACCCCACAAGGTGTAGACAGCCTCTCAATTCGGTACGCCTAAGAGTGTGCTACGTTACTCAATGTCTCCACAAGGCTTTTAATACGCCAACATTATGCAAGAGGGGGGTCACGACCACCTGTGTAGCACGCGTTGGCACCCCTAACGCTCGTTGGCCCGCTTGTTGTGTCGAATGGCGAGTTACTGTGATTCGCACATAGCGTGCTCCGCGCGGTCGGTCTTATCGATGTTGTAAGCAGTCTCTGGCGTCAGGCACGTGTCCTACAGTAGTAAGCAGAACCCCGACGATGGCAAGATTCGAACCAACGGCCAACTGTTACTGAGTCTCGTCGGTAGTCTCGTCGGTAGTCTCCACGGTAAAATGTGACCGTTTTACCGCTCGGGACTTGAGAGGGGAAAAGTGACGAAATGAAAGGACGGTTACAGATACAGCCACGCGAAGCAACGTGAGCTGCTAGGTTGGGGGATGGCGCTTTTCGTGTCGGGCTCCAATGCAAGGCGTTGTCGACCTGCGCGTAGCATGCACTGCCGTATGCTGCACGCTCACCCTACGATACGAAATACGTCGGCACTTGTCACTTGTTTTATCGCTATACATGGGTCTCTTGAGCCTTAAACTCTTCACCACGTAGATGGTCGACGTATCGTTAACCGACGCCAGCTGCTATGACACAGCTATTGCGCACGAAGCACGCCCTGATGATCCCCGCCTCTATTTCCCCCCGGGTTGCTTGTCTGCGCCAGGCGGTACGGAACACAACGTGGACGAAACAAGATCAAGTTGCCGTACAGAAATGCCTGCAAATGCGGATGCCCTGGGCGGCGAGGGGCTACTGCCACCAAACGCACGTGTCGTCTGTTTTCCTTTGATGCCCAAGCCTCACGAGGTTCGAGACGGTTGGGTCCGGCGTCATTGGTGGGGGGAGGAGGGGGGAGGCTCAGAATCACACGCCACGGGCTGACCGTCCAGTCAATGTGGTCCCTGGTCTACTCACTGCTGTATTAATAATGTGAGGCGCTGGGTGGGAGTCGGTGTGCTGTCGTACGATGATCATGCACGTGGAACAGTGTATCTTACAACAAGGGCTTGATGTTTTACTAAGTACAAGGTATAGGTGTACGAGGAGATTATGATTGAAGTTGCACTGGTCTTGCTTTGCGCGTGTCTACTGCGGTGGCGAACGGAGCCACTCGAAAATAGTTGCGATTGCTTTTGTGACAAGCAGGTGCTGGCGCTATATGTATAACATTGCTCCTGGTATGCCAGACATTGCTTTCATGCAACGTGGTGTGAAGACATAAAAAAAACTTATCAGGGTACGCTTTAACGAGCATTTAACCCTAGTCTGTTAGAATGCAGCTGCAGCATCACTCGCACCCACGCAGACGTCTGTAATTACTGTGGCACTTGGACCCGTCCTTGCTGACAGTGACAAACAATTACCACATTTACACCATACATGTTCCATGATTACTTGTTCAAACATGGGAGCCTTTGCCATCGAAACTGTCTACCTCCCCTCCTGCCAATTTCTCCCCCACCCATTGACTAGTGTATTTCCAATCCATCGAGCGCCTCGCTCGTCTGGGGCTAGACAGATCTCCAACACAGAGACCGTACAGCTTCCGTAATTACTTGCACAAACATGGAAGCCTATGTCATCGGAGCGCCCTACCTCCCCCCCTAACGATTGTTTTCCCATCCATGCATTCACCCGCCCATCCATCCATCGAGCGCCTTGCTCTTCTGGAGCTAATGTGTACAGAGCTCTAACATACCGACTTTTCGTTTGTGCTGGTGGTAGATTCTGGGGATATTGATTCTCGGGCCGCCATAGTCCTCCGTTATAAGGATAAAACCCTGGGCTGGGTAATCGATCGATACTGCACCCCTGTAGCTCAGTAGGCAACACCTTCACACTTGACGTCGTTGAGGACACGGGTTCGAATCTCGCTTCGAACGTTTCTTTTACAAAAACGCTTGCGCGAGCATCCCTAATAAACACGCCTCCCTGGTTCCCCAGGCATTGAAACGAAACGGGTAGGTCAACGTACGGCCGTATACGGTACCGACGTCCCAAAGATCCCGCCGTTCAGAGGGGGGGGGAGAGTGCTATAAGGATTACCCTGGGCTGAGAAATTGGTCGGTGTTTTCCCCTATAGCTCAGTAGGTAACACCTTCACACCTCCCCGCCGTGAGGGTTAAAAACACCAGACCAAAAGAAAAACCGCGCACCCGTGCAGCAATGGTACCGCAGGTATTTAAGTAAGGCCACGGCGAACCTCTTAGGAATCTGCTGTCGAGCAGTCGCGCATACGACGTGGAATTTTCGCCACGAAACACAAACAACTTAGAAACAGAGTGAACGGATTTACCAACAAGATGCATTTTTCTGAATTTCAGAAAAAATGCTGCATGTAAGGGCCATTATTATCGAAGGACTTTTTGTCCTAAATTTTATAATATTTTTATTTTCCATGTTTTTTTTTCGCGCAATTTTTTTGTTTCCATTAGTTCCTGTTTTTCTTGTTTTTCTTGGAAAAACAATGTGGAAAATATGGGAAAAAAACTCTCCGATAATAACGGCCCTATAAACCAGAGTCGTGAGTTTTTGCTCCCTTTTTTGGGCCCAATAACTTACCACCTCTCACGGGAACGTCATTTTCTTTTCCGCATTTTGTTTCAAATACGTAAATGTTTCTGCTATTGAGTATCAGTTCAGACGATCCGCCAGGAGACCAGCAAACGTTTGGTGAAAGCCGTTTTTTCATCGGTGATGTAGCCATGGTTCTAGGCTCCGGCGCGTGAAATGAAATATTTATCAATTTAGCATTTTTTTTTGTGCGGCTGACTCGCAACTTCGAGTTCACGAAAAAACCTCGCGAGTCATTTCTGGCTGCGTACGACTGCTGTCTGGTGCACTCGATTTTTCACACCCCATATTAAAGGAATGCGCCTCGATTTCGCAGACTGTGGTTGCTTGTGAGGGGCTGCAGCTGTCCGCAAGTCAAATTACAAACGTTCAGTTATGTTTTTGTTGTTGTCTCATTTTGTGTCTTCCGAATTTCGGGCAGTGTGTGTGTGTGTGTTCTTCACATTAAACCTTCCTTTCTACCCGTCGACATCCAGCACACCCAGTGTCCGTGCCGATTCATCATCCTAAAAAGGTACCAGTTCTGTGGTCACAAAACTACGACACAGAGATAGTGCAGCACCCCAAAGTCGAGGTGTATGATAGGCCTCTGTAGATATAAAGCACAGACGGCCAATCTGGAGAGAATCACAAGCTGGTGTACAGTAGATGAAACACTAAGCTGATATGCCCGCTCTCTGCTGAGGCGGAAAGTCCTATGGCCCAAACGCAGCGTGTCAAAATAGAGGCGATTTACTGCAACATATATCTAGAGATTAGAGCCACGATAAAACGCGGGGGCGGGGGGTGGGCAAGATGCTACAGAGTCAGATAGTCAGTGTTGTTAATAACCGTTACAACAGAGGAGTAGTGGAAAACTTTTATGTGTTAATGATGTGAAGACACCACATGATATTGCCGCCTTGAAGGCTGTCTATACCGCCATAGGAAAGGCACTATCTGCATAGGTTCACGTTATTGCTCGCATACGAGCGCTATGATATCGTATCAATACGTAGTGGTGATCTTGGTATGCAACTCGCCAACCCCCTTTTTTGGCGATTCCACGAGTGAAAAGACAGCAGGCAACGGAAGGTAGAGAAGAAGTTTACAACAAGAAGGTGGCGCGTGGCGGGAGCGTACTTTTACCGCAACGCTCGCAAGACTCTCAAGTATCGCCGGCAAACTCGGCCTTGCCGCGCAATTCCAAGACTTGGAATGATTGTGATCGCCATGATTTACACTCCGACAGCAAGCCTTTCGGCAAGGGTCAATCGAGCCAGTTCGTTTTGTTAGGATGTACTGGTATGTATATTATATGTCGTCGTCAACAGCAAAAACCGTGGTAGGATCGCCCAGGAGCGTTGTCCACCATGTTATCCATGTTCAACGGCTATGCTGCTCCTTCTCGCTCTACGTAGGTCACAAGCCCCGCCCAGAAAAAGCTGTGTCGACAGACAAGAGCTTCCGACTCCTCTCACATTAGCAAGACACAAATCGCCTACAGCTACTATGTAGAAGCCTGCCTTGCGTACGAGTAGCGCTTTTGCCCTGCAGCAGTAGTAAACCAGCTTTTCCTTCCGTAAACAAACCCCGCCAAGAAAATGAGCCCGAAACCCGAAATCGCCGCGCGCGTGCGCATGACAAAAATAAACCCCCACCTGAATGAAGGTGGTTCGCCCCCCCCAAGAACGTCATCAGTACACTTCTTCTATAGTAACCATTCTCTCGTTATAGCGGCTAAAACAAACGAAAATACGCGGCGGCGAAAACCGACGCCGAAACCGAAATAACGCTGAGAAAAAAACGGAGACAGAGACAGCTTGACTGGCGCCGTGGGGAAAACGAAACGGAAACATACAGAAAAAGATGGTGACTTTGATGATGTGATGATGATCGCCCCTCCTTCTCCACCCAAGTTCGCTTTCCTTTCGCTGATGACAAGCACAGCCAGAATAGTAGTAGCAGTTGGCGGTTACTACGCGCCTGTCCGCTTGATCGATGGACATAACGCCTGCGGCCCTTACACCCACCCGCCCTCATTAATCGCGACGCTGCATCCAGCTACCGGTACTACTACTGTATATACATACAAAAAAGAGGCGGACGTATGCCTTTTCAGGTCTAAATGTAAATGCGAATCGACGACGAGTACAGCATTCAAGAAGATATGTATCACAGAAAAAAATACGGTAAACCGCGTGAAAAAAAAAACAAAACGACAGCAACTGCAACGGCAACTACATTACTGGCGCAAGCAACAAGAAGCCTCAACCACCGCACGAGGCACGATGATCTCAACCGTTCGCCACAAAAACTATTATAGTAGCACAAACCGCGCACGCGCGCTACACCAAAACCTTAAAGGACACACGCAAATCAATATCTGGGGAATTTGCAGGACGCGAGGACCAATCCCCCCCCCCCCCCCCGCACCATATAATCGCCACCGCCATCACCCTCTCCTTAGCCTGGCACACGCTTTCAACGTCCAACGCTGATCACCTTTCGTACAGCAGTAATAAAGCACTATTATTACGTTACCCTATCCAATTCCCCGTCTTCCCGGGCAACACGGGTCGAAAAAAAAAAAAACATGACGCGCAAGACGTGCTAGGCACCACCGTATGCTTGCTCGTCTCCATTCCCTCTCACGCTTCATCGACCGCGCACATCACCTACCATAATACCACCGCCACCGTCAATGGGGCTTTTACTATGATCAACTCCGTAGAAATACCCCCCCCCCCCCCCCCATTATCCCGCCATAATACACAATATATAGCCACATAGCGGTATTATCGATTTTATGCTCCCGAACACCATCCACATCCTACTCAACCAAACCCGGCGCGTTATCGCTTTTCGACGGCAAGGCACCTTAAACTTTGTTGCTCCCGGGACTCCTTTCCGACGTTTCCAAAACAAACAAAAAAACAAGTGACAATTCACGCAACAAGCAAAGCTTGTGGCACAGGAAGGTTTTAAGGAATCAAGGCGTGCAACGAGTCTCTAGTTCTACAACAACTATTATTTTGGTGCACCAGGTATTCAAACCAAAACCCTCTTTTTTCGCACTACGTAGTAGTACACTATTAATAGCATCAACCTTTCGCCGCGCGAGAGCGTAACGTCTCGAGAGCTACAAACCAGTAGCCCAACCCGCGGGCGTGTAATGCTGCACGACCAAACAGACAACCAAACCACGGCAAAAAGGGCAGAACAAAACAAAAATCGTGAAAAGATAACGAGATACCCGAACGGAACGCCGCACACGCTCTTTCCCGTCGTTTAGGCTACAGCAGAGCCCCTGGCGCACTGGGGTGCCATACGGAACGCCTCCTCAATTTTACGCAGCGTAAACAACAAATATGAAAACAAAACAAATTACGCACCGCCCACCTTAACAGCTAGGCATGTAACTGTACCAGACTCTAAACACTCACCGAGCGAGTCACCCAACCAACCTGGGGCGAAAAACTCTTGGTGCTGATACCGTCGTTTTGAGGCCAAACATGGCTACTGTACGAGTATACGAACATTAAAATAGTGTACCCTGCTGCGGTGCGCGGGTGTTGACGAGTGCCTTCGTAATGAAGCCAGTAAAGACAGCTGGACACGACGACACCACCCTCTGCCGTCCTTACGGAGGGCTTGGCGCGGTGGAGCGCAACCAGCCGCGGTCCGCCACCGCCTCCCCCCTCCCAACACAAGCTTCCATGACGGAGAGGAACACCGCCTCCCGTTCTGCTCTGCAACCTCGACGTAAAAAAAAAACGCAACTTTCCATTCTTCAACACGCGCCCCAGGCTTGCCGCGCGCGTGGAGGGGGAAGGTTATCGGCATGTGTTTTCGCCAGCCTTATGCCTTTTACGTGGCAGCCACTCCGGGCTCAAGTGAGCTGGCAGCTTCGGAATTGTTTTTGTCGGCCGCGGTGGCGGCAGCTTCCTTCGTCGTTTTGGGCGACGTCGACGGAGCCCCGTTCGCAGGCGTGTCCTTCCTCCTCACCGCGATCTCGACGCGGTCCTTCGCAGCCGTAGCCGCTGCGGCCGCCGCTGCCGCCCCCCCGCGTCTAAGCGGGGACCCCGCGCCGGACGTCCGCCTAGCGTACGCCTCCATCGCCTGCATCCCCTCCCCAAAGGAGTACTCGGATTCATCGAACGAAGTGATCTCGGAATTCATAGAGAGGTATTGTTTTCGTCCGCCGATGCCGGTAGTCATGTTGTCGAAGAGGGAGATCTCCGAGTCGTCGCAGGTAGAGCCGGAGTACTGCCTCACGAACGCCCTCCTCTTCGCCGCGAGGTCCTCGCCCAGCCTCTCATGGTGCTTCCTCCTTCCGTGGACACCCCCGATGTCCCCCACGGAGTCTACGCTAGAGTCTCGCCCCGAACCGTCTACGCCACCGCCTCCGACGCCGGTTTTGGCCGCCTGGCCGCCTACACCGCCGACGCTGCCGCTGCCGCCGGCGCCGCCGCTACCCCCCGCGGTGTCTGGACCCCTGACCCTAGCCGTAACCCAGCTATTGTCGGGTCTGCCCCGGCCGCTGCGCGATCGAGTCATCCCAGCGACTTCCTCCGGTGTGTTTTCCGTGGACTGCTTCTCTTTGTTCTTATCGCCACTGCCGGCCATGCGGGCGCTCCCGGGACTGAACGCTGCCAGCCTGCCTCGAATAGACGTGTTGGGTGTGAGGGTGGAGGCTGTGACCTCCTCCGCATTGTCCATGGAAAGCGGCCCCCCTGCCGAGTACCGCTCCGCCTCAGCTTCAGCCTCCGCCTGCATTGAGTCAGCCCATACGCGCGACACCGACGGAGGATGTAAGGGGAGTTGTCCAAAGGCCAGCGATTGCTCGCGAGCGTTGTCATGAGTGAGATCGGCGACAGTACACTAGAGACACCAACAGTTCTTCCTTCTACGTAAGAGTATTGTTTTGTAGTTTTTCGACCCCGTGTGATACTCGAGGAGATCGATCGTGTCGAGTGTTAAAACCGCGCAGTACCAATCGAATTACCCCGACGTCAACAGATGGCGACATTTTTTGCTGCCGCCACGGAGCATTATACTACGCAACAGGCGCCCCACGACCAACTCCATGCTCAAACCCAACGGCTGCGCTTCCAGACAACCAAGGTGACGTCCCCCCTTCCCCCTCCTCAGAATGTGTTTGGCTTAAACCCGAGTCCCCAAACCTTCTCTATCTCTTGTGTGATAGCCATCTCCATCACTAGAACAACAAACCCGTCACGCCTTCGCCCCTCATGCAAAAATAAAACAAGACAGCAATCTTACACGACCGAGGTACGGTACACGCGTCATACCTCCATCGCTGCCCGCGCTGCAAGGTCGGCCGCTCTTGACGCCGTCGCCGCCGCCGCGAGGGCTCTCTCCGCCGACATCTGCGCGTCCCTCGCGGCCGCCCTAGCACTGTCCGCGCGCGTGCTGGGGGACAGGGTGGCCGGCATGCCAAGGTTGGGCATGCCGCTGCTGCCATTGGAGCCCCTGTCCTTGCTAACGCCATCATGCCACTGCTCTCCGGCACCGCCCGCGGAGGGCTTGCCGTCGGCGGAGTGCACGCGCTCGTGGTTTGCGGACGGAAAAGGGTTGCTGCCTTCTGTCGACAGGGACTCGGACTCGCGAATGGCGTCGCCGTACTCGGGCAGGGAGTGCGTCTTCGTCACGCGCGGCGGGTCCTGCATCTTGTCCCTGAGGTACCGGGACCTGAGCTCCTCCCAGCTCACGTCCGGCGGAACACCGCCTTCAGCCTGCGGCCGCGTTGACAGTGGCGGAATAAACGCCGTGAGGGGAATGGAAACAATGGGTCAAAATTGGGTGTCGTTGGGCTATAGAGGCTAGGGTACTGGAGGCAGGGGAACTTACATAGTGAGTCGAGATTCGGCGTCGATCGATGGACTAAAGGCGAGGATAAGAGAGGCGTGTGCTGGGTCTTGAGCAGGAAGCCTGGCCGGCGGTGACGTCGGACCGAGAACAGCATTTATTTCTTGCTGGGTTGATGAGCAACCTGTATCTACTATTGCTGCCGCACGTTCCGTGAGCATCGCATTTGAGGCCACACACGCACACAGACGGACGCCACCCGCGGCATCGTAGGCGCCAGCCAGTCCAGCCAACCGCCAAAAATTCCCCAATGGGGTCCTTCTTATTCGTTTTGATCATATTATATGTAGTAATAGGAACCACCAGTGCACATAAGCAGCCCGTTGTGTTTATTTTTTTGCTACTGTTAGTGTTCTTAGATACCCTGGTACCTGGTACAAATATGATATGCCGCCTCAACCGAGCCCGTGGTCACGACAGGCGGAACACATTTGGAAGCAGTGAGGAACGTAAAAAGAGGAGAAAACGCTTTGTGAACTGAACAAAGACGGCTTGTGGAAAGATAACGCACATCGCAGATCGACGCCAGCACCACCGCACCAACGACCTGGATGTGCAGACACTCCACGGGTTCGTGCTCCACTGGATAACATAGAAAAGGCACCCCCACCACACAGAAACGCATACAGGAACCAAAACGAGCCCCCACCCTACAATGACAAAAACGCAAGAAATAAACAGAGAACGAAGCACTAACGAAAACGAGAACTATTAATAGGACAAAAAACAACAACGAAAACAAAGGCATGAACAAAAACAAGAATAAGACGGTTTCACTTTCCGTCGGAGTCCATCCTGGCACCACCATAACACCACACACTTTCATGGGCGACCAGCGGCCGCAACCACCGCCAGGATACAGCAGCCAAAAAATCGCACGCTCGGCAAAGCTACGTATATTACGATCCTACAGTAGAAGACATTTTACAACCAAAAGTTACCCCAGCTCGCCACGCACCATCCCGCTCCTGTAGGGGCTGTGCCGTGAGGGAGACTCGAAGTTCCGACGGCGCCTCCACTCCCCCTCGTTCGGCGCAGTCCTGCTATCGAACTCGCGGCGCCTGTGGTCATACCGCCCGCCGTCCTCCACGTCGAGGCCGTCCAGTTCAGGCCTCGACCTCGCCCTGCTCGAGGTGCTGTGCGCGCGCCGCCCCCTCCTTCTCCCCATCTCTTCCGTGGGCATGGACCGGCCGCGATCGTCCCTACGATCGTTCCTACGCCTGGACCCTTCCGACGTCCAGTCGGTGGACTCACTGCTGCTGCGAGTGGGCGAAATGCGAGTCCCAGATGAGGTGCGGCGGTAGCCCAGAATGTGACTCCTTTGGCTGCCGCCGCCATGGCTGTGGCCGTGGCCTCCGCTGCGTCCATGGCTGCGCTCTTGGCTGCGGCTGCGGTACTGGCGTCCCCGCGGGCTGCGGTGTCGGCTGGAGCGACGCGGCGGCAACTCCGCGTCCATGGAGGCCCGGTCACCGAAATATTCCGCGGGACCGTCGTCAAAGCGAGGGGGGCGCTCGCTGCCAATACCACCGCTACCGCTACGGTGCCTGGACCTGCTCCCTCCCCCTCCCCAGCTGCGCCAGTCGAAGTCCCGCCCTTCGCCCGAGCGGTTTCGGGGCTTGGGCGAGTACGAGGACCTGCGTCGGTTCGGGTCACCCCAGTCTTTGCCGTCCTCATAGGGTGGGTTGGACGCGTTGTACATCTGGCGTCCGCGGCTGCTGCCCGAATTCGACCGCTGCCTAGGGGTGATGGACCTGCCGGTACTCCCCGACCTCCCGGGAGTCCTAGAGCTTGAGTTCGTTCTGGACCTTCCCGGCGTGGTGGCAAGCATGACCGGCCCACCATCATCGTAGCCGTCTCCCCCCCTCCTAGAAGAATTCGAGTACATTTGAATCCGCGAGTCGTCGGAGCCGTTCCTGCTGTCGTGGCTGTTGGAGCGCGCGCGCTGGGTGTCACCGCGGGCGAGAGTCCTGTTGGAGCTGTATTCTGTGACGCTGTCGCCGCCCCCTTTCATCCCGGGCCCCGAGCTGTAAGGGTGCTGGCTGACGGGCGTATGCATGTTCTTGAGGGAGGTGCTGCTCTGCATGCTGCGCCTGTACGTCGGGGTGGAGCTGTTGGAATGTCCTCGAGAGCTGGTGTCGCCGTAGCCCATGCCGTTGCGTTCGATGTCATGTTCCGGACCCATCCCTTTACCATCGGCGATGGCGGCGCGGCGACGGGCCGCGAACCAGGAAGCCGCGCAGACAGCTACCAGCAGAATGACCCCTGCCATGATCCATACGTGACGGAAGAATTGGAAAGTTCGGGGGTGTATAGTAAGACGGGGCGTTTCAAAGAGTTGGAGTGGCGTGGTGCGGCATTGCCCTGAGCAGGGTGCGCTACGGTCGGTGCAGACAAGTGCTGTTGTATGACGTGAATACATGTATTATCTTTGTTGCATCATCTGTGGGGTAGCCATGCCCAGTGTCCATAGGAAAAGGCGGGGGAGGGGGCGGGTGTCGCAGTACATGCGTGCGGTTAATCAAACATGAATATGTATCACGCTTGCCATCTGTTGGCCGGTGCCAAAGCGGGAGTGCGTGTGCCTGTGCAAAATCCACTCGCGCTCCAACTAAAATAGCGCCGCACAGCCTTCCTTGCTTTGCACTCAAATTTTGCAACGACAGCAGCGGCACCGCAATTCACGCTCTCAGCTCGGCGATTCCTTTTTTGGAGCCGTTGCTCGGCATGCATGCCACTCTCCGCCACCTTCACGCCCGAAAGCAATCTTCCACATGGCGCAGAGCACAGATTTGATCACCGTACAGATAACCGTCCGTCCGACGTGTGTAACCTCAAGCTTCCGTCAAGTTCGGGCACAAACGGTATGTTAGAAGTACGGGCGCAAAAACAACGGCCGAACGCGCGCGCACACTTACCGCAGACAGAAGCCATGACTACCATCGCCGTGTTCATGTCGCCCACGGCTCCGCCCTCGCCACCGACATGCCGGAACTCCACGACACTTGACGACTCCTCCTCGGGCTTTTCAAGCAACTCGAACGCTTCGCTCGTCCCATGTAGCGATGATGATCGTTCCGTCACGACTATCTCGTAGTTTTCCCCAATAACCACACTGCGGAACCATCAGCATACAAAAGTTTTGGGGCGGTGGGGCGGTGGAGAGAGGGAGGGGAAAGGCAAGTTTCGGTCAGGTCACGATCGAGCTTGGCAGCAAGAATTCTCAAGTGAAAAGGCGTGAGTCACCATTGGCGATAGACGCGGCGCGTGCGGATACCAAAGCACACCGCTCAGCACGGCAAGATGCAAGGGTTCGGGCGCCCTTGAGGCTGTGGAGATAACGCGCACGTTTCACAGAGTATTGAAAGGGTTCGAGAGGGTCGTTCGATCTTCCACAGAGGGGGCTCTTTAACCCTTCGACACCCCTTTACCACTGCAAACACGTTGTGGGGGACAAGCCACAGTACTTGGAATTTGTCAAGGGCAGTTGTTGCAGTACTAACAGCTGTAGTGCAAGGGTTTACGCGCACACCACACGCACACGCACAGGACACTCCGGGTCGGCAATCCCGCCCGTGCCGTCGCCAGCAACATCGAGACGCTGTTTGCCCTGCTTCACGCATACACGCGCCAGAGGCCTAATTAATACCTGATACCCTGCTACAGGCTGGTTCGAGCAGATCACCCGAAATTTACTCAGTAGCCAAATTCCACGCCGTTTTTTCTACGTAAGACCCTGAAATATGGTACACGTTTTCTATGAATCCCTGCCGAGCCGTTAACGGTTATAGGTTATTCTCATGAATTTATTAATTCTCCAGAAGTTTTTTTTTTTTTTTCTTTAGGGAGATTTGGGTATTGAAGGATCCCAAATTTTCGGCGACGAAATAAAAAAAAACGTCAATCTTAAGGGCAGGGGCATGCAGAACACGTGCAAAAGGTCAGGGCTCATTTCTTCAAAACGACGTGGACGTTTGGACCTTCGTGCGGTAAACGGGCAAATTCCGGCATCGCCTCGTAAATACTTCGTTTCAGCACATAATCTATTTTTGGGGTTAAATATGACTTATATTGGTCATACGCAGTCAGATCGTCGAATATTTGCGTGATACTTCGTAAATTCATGCCTTGGACCACCTGGAAGCGGCCCGTTCAGAAAAATCAACGGGGGGGGGGGGGGGGCATCCCTACGGAAACGCCTACAGTAACTATTATTGACCTCTTTCAAGGTTTGTGATTGGTCGGGCCACATTTTCGGCGGTAGCGCCAGTCCTAGGTCCTAGGCCCTTTGAAAAAAAAAGGCGATCTCACCCTCTTCCACTGTTCATGGCGGTCGATATGATACCAAACATGTGACTTTCGAGTTGCTCGTACTGCATTCAGCATTCGTGGCTGACGAAATTCCGGGCGTTGTGCTTGAGCCAGCTCGTATCTGTGATATTAATTGATACGCGACCAATATTATGCATATTTAACATGTACACAGGCCATAAATGAATAACACGGCTGCATCATGCTGTAACTCGCAGTTGAGGCTGTGGCTACTCGGAAGCCCACGAGTATCTGAGATATGGAGATGTTACTATTAAGGCTTTACTTTGGGTAGGTGGTCGGTTAACCTTTCACCAGTACATAGCCGTACCGAACACATAACTCCTAATGGGGTAACCGATTAGTCCATCTACCCAAACTGGTCCTTTTATAGCACTCTCCCGTCCTTCTGAAAAACGGGGTCTTTGGTCTTCGTACATATGGGGCCGTACGAGCCTAGTCTGAAGTTCTCAACGTTAGATTGTTTTTATTGAGCAAATTCCCTTCTTGGAAAAGCGTAGTTGTGATGGACGTGGGATTCGAACTCTCGGCCAACAGCGTGTGTCCTGCCGTCGACGCCATTTGTTGGAGCAATTAGTTCATTGGGCTACTGGTAAAAGGTTAACCGACTACCTACCCAGACTACAGCAGTACGTGAGCCTTTACCACTTACAACAAAAACAGGTGTTAGGTAAATACCATATCATGTATATACGTACCAGGTATCAAGTAATTGTATATTAGTAAAATGTACTGGTTAGGGTTAGGTACACCTGTTCACAGCAGAGTGTGAGTCTAGGAGCGCTGAGCGCGTCAGGAAGCCAAGCAACAAAATCATGGTTGATGGGGCTTCTGCAGCTGTCGCAGTAGTAGTTGCAGTTGCAGTTGTGGTTGAAGTACGCGCCGAAAACGGAAGAGGGGGGCAAGGGAAGAAGCAAGCATAACAAGTAAAATACGCGTATTTATTGAATGCGTGAATATTACAATATACGAGAGTGGTACTCGTAGATATCGTATCGAGCGAGTTTGGCCCTCCATCTCTGGAATCCCTGTACACACATATAGATACTATTATGGGGTACATATAATATGATATTAGTTTTTTTCAGGGTCGTAACTCATAGTCCCTGTGCGGCAGCAGGGGTCACGGTTTAAGAGAGGGGTGTGTGTGTCAGGCCTGTTTAGCCGCTCATAAACCCGAACTTCTCCCAACAAACCGGAAAGGGGTCGTTTCAGCGCGCATGGAGTTCGTTCTTCGTTCCCCAGCATGGTATTAATAGTACATATAGCATGTCCGGATCGTCGTCGAGAAATGGTACTATTAATACAGCTAATGGCATTCGCGTTTTGACATACAAAAACAAGAACGACGAGCGAGTCTGAATTCTGAAATCGATAGATTGGTCGTGTCTACCAGTACCCGTTTACCTGGCATGTCTTTATTACATACCCATACCTGGTATATAATACCGCTAGAATAATTAGATAGGTCGATTCGATGCATAGATCGATGGATAGCGGAGGGTTGCGCAGTGTGGATGTTCGCACGCTCCTAGACAGGGAAAAGAGAGAAGAAGCGAACGAACACTATTAACACTATTATGGACTGCACACATCATATGCACTGCCGCATTGTCACATTGTAATGAGTTATTGGCGTCTTTCTTGTTTTCGAATATGATCGTCTATTTTTCCACAACGGAAGGAGGCTGTGACAGAATATGCCAGTTTATACATACGATTAAATACGATTAATACACGTTTCGCAGAATTACGAAAAGCATCCGCCCACGCTGCATGCTTTACGATATGCAGGTACCTTGGTACGAAGTATGGTCTGATACTACTGCTGACTTGCTGTGACCAAATTCGAATGTGAAATTAAAATATGTAAAATATCTCGCATCTCTCACGTTCGATTCGTGGGCCGTGCAACTAAACAAGCAGGCATATACATATGTACTGGTGTCGGCATACAACTGTCTGTACCGGTATACGAGTACCTGGTGTACTGCTACTGCTGTACCGCTTTGGTCTGTCCAACAACGAAATAACACATGCATAATATCATACATAAGTTATATATACAAAGGGGATCAGGCCAGCGACACAAAGGACATGCTGGTGGACCTTATCCGTACTGAATACTGGTATAGTATACCAGAAATCACCCATGTATGTTATGTCTTTGACCTGATACCCTGTGTGTGTTTGCGTTCGGTGTACCTGGGTCTGTAAGAAACAAAAACATAATTTTTGAGACCCGGGTACAGGTATACCAAACGGAAGCACACACGCCAAGGATGTCGGCGCAAAGAGCACCACAGGTATACGTAGAACATACCTTTACGATATTTGTATTATTATACCGGTACGTGGTACCGGTATACAATATCTGGTATTATTAAAGACCGAGGTACGTGAACCGAGCGAAAAACTGACAACATTTGCCAGCCGCTAGGGTGGTCGATAAGTCGCTCGCTCAAATAGGGTCATGGAGCGCGCCTGTCGTTTTTTTTGCTCAGTTCCGACGTTTAAACCCGCCATCCCTTAATCCAGCAGACTGGGCTGCTCCGTGCGTCCTAAACGCTGTATTCGCAACGTATTTCCGTCATTTTTACCAACACCATAGAGACTTCAGAGGGGGAAAGTGTCGAAATAAAAGCCACGATTACAGAATCTCCGTTCCGTCATTTTTACCAACACCATAGAGACTTCAGAGGGGGAAAGTGTCGAAATAAAAGCCACGATTACAGAATCTCCGAGGACGGGGAAGCGAGGAACGGGGGCGCCTGCGGGGGCCAGCGCCTTGTCACTTGTCACGTTATTTGCCCCATCAGCTGCCACAACAATCGTTGCCGCCTTGCCCCCATTGGACTGAATCAACGAACGCATTAAGGGTTAATCTGTCTTGATACTCCTCTATACCTTGAACTTTTGATACGCTCAAGCAACGTCAACAGGTTCAAGAGAAACGTGCGTCGTGATCGCGACCCCGAAAAGATAAGATGATGCTCTTTGAATAAATTCGCTACGTGGCGTTCGTTTATGATCTCATGGTAATGCTGTACATACTCACTCCTCTGGGATGGTGACAGAAACGGAACCGCCTTCGATGTTGCAGGTATGTTCCCAGCTGCAAAAGTTATGGACCTTCACCGTGTTGCCGGAGACATTCGCAAAAACAAAAAAACGAAGAACGAGCAGGACAAAGGAAAAAATACGGGAAAAAATGGTCAACAATAATCAAGACACAATGCAAAAAATACTAAGTAAGACACCAACAAGGCAGGCGTGCCATGGGACGAGGTAACGAGAGGACTACATACGAAAGACGAGAGGACTTTGTATCCACAAAACGAACAATACACAGTATTTGGAACGTGGTAATGTGACGTGTTTACGTCATTAGATAGTAGGAACGGCGGAATGGAGAAAGAAGGCAAGGCATCCATCGCCCATAAAGATCACCCGTCAAGAAAAAAAAAATGCTTTTTATAGACTAAACAGGAAAATACAACTTCGAAAAATGAGTACAACGGCAAGAGATACCAGGTAAAAAGCCGTTACTGGCTCTGGAAAAGTGATCATGCCTGTGGGTACATGTACAGAGGCAGCAGTACACGTGCGCCTCTGGACGTCGAGGGTAGATTACCACATATCCTACAAAATAGGCTGTGGCCGACTCTCGATTTGCTGTGGCTGACCCTCTACTTTGGTCTGGGTAGGGTCGGGGTGCTTGGTAGGCTCTGTCGGCGGCTAATTATATACCCAGCGTCAGTTTGGAGGGCTCAGGTCCGGGTGTGGCACCAGGTCTGGGTGGGGTTAGAGTGTAAAGTAGGAGGGGTGCAAATAGGTGTGGCGCGTGTTGACCAATCAAACATTCCGAAACATCAGTATTTGACCAATGATTGGGTTCTGTCGAATAGCTGTCACACAAGTCTTGCCGGTTGCCTCTGGTTGAAAAAATCTTGAGAGAAGCTCTCGCGACGAGCCGTTTGCCTATCAAGTAACTACAGTATACTACCATACCTTCAGAAATATCGTACACTTGAATATCTCGTGCAGGTTTTAGGTGTACGGCGTGCTGTTCTTGCCTATATACGGAGTGTATAGTTCAGCTTTCTACCCTCACGTTTATAGCGGTCAGAGCCACCCCGACCGTAAGACTCACGATACCACTATGCAGGCACCTGGTACTTTATTACTAGGGTCCCCAAGATTTACAATATCATACCGGGTGCCTGGTATACCAGGTGTACCAGTGATACAGCAAAACGCAGCAACACCGCCGTGATACGCATTGTTTACACATATACTCGGGAGTATGAGGCATACTTCGACCTTTTGTGCATCGATTCGATGAGTGTATCCCTATTTTATCACAGAAAGCATTCACGGATGGTCCCACGAGTGGGAGTTGGAGCAAAATACTTTCTTGGGGGAGCGACTGGAGTACTTGGAGACTCCAGTACTGACAGTATTTCGGGAGTGTACACTGCGAGCACTCGCAGTATTTACGGGTTCAACACTCTCGATATTCTTGACTGCTATAAGTATCTCGGGATGTTTGTACTGAGGCTTTTCCCTTGTACTCGAAGTTCGGTACTGCTCATACTCCCAGTACTCGCAGTATTTGAACCTTCAGTACTGCTCATAATCCCGTGCTTGCAGTATTTAGGCCCCCAGTACTTCAAAACTCTCAGTACTCGGAGCACGAAATGTACTCGATACTCCCGAGTATACTCCAAGTATGAAGTACACGATGGTAAATGTCAAACTAAAAAAAAAAATGCCAAAATAGCTTTATTGGAAAATTGAGGATTTGCCACAACTTGCCAAAATAGCAAAAAAAAATGCCAAAAGCTTTTTTTGATTATTCATTTTTCCAGAATAATCAAGGGTTGATAGTGAATCTTCCTAACGTGGCCATAGGCACTCTGATTGGTCAAGACTATACTAAATGCTGCCCAATCAACCCAGGAGTATTTCCAGCCTCAACATCCCCCGAACCCTACACGAGTACGAGCAGTAATCAGTGCTGGGATGCTGTGCTTGGTATGACTCTATTAATAGGTTGAGTCGGCCGGCGTGGATGCTGTGCTTGGAAAGAGTTTGATTCGGCCGGCTCGGGATACTCTGTGGCTTGGAAAGACTCCACGTCGGTTGATTGAGCCGCTTACAATATACCTGTACCCCCTGCCAACCAGAGTGCGCAAATAGCTACCCCAGGAAGATTCACACCAGGCGATGTCCACTATTAGTAGTGGGATCCCGAGCAGGCCGAATCAACCTACGTAAGAGCATATCCAAGCACACCATGCAAGCCGGCCGAGTCAACCTATGAATCTATCGATAGAGTCTTGCCCAGCACAATACACAAGCACTGGCCACTGGCATAGTATTATGGTCTCCCCTGTCGCGGTGTTATGATTTGTAGCAACTGTCCCCTCACCATACCTGGCAGGCGTTATCGCCTGCCTGGAAGATGAATATCTCGCCCCTACGACCAGAAGGCATCCCGGCGAACGACTAATACAAGAAACTACGACCTTCAAGCATCGTTAACCACCTCTGTGAGTGACCAGAACAGAGCCAGATGCACACCTGCTACGTAGCAGTAGTCGGTCCCTATGTCCATACTGCCCATAATCTCAACAAAAGGGGTAGGGTCGGAGGGTCAGCTTTAGGCGCCAAGCACAAAACCTCCGTAAACATTCACACTATCAACGTGTGACCACCCCTCATTTCTTCTGTATTCGTTTGTCGGCTAATGAAGGAAATTGTAGTTTGCTCCCCATCACGCCACCGCAAGGTCATACAAACCACACGCCGGCGCGCTAGACTCACACGAACTCCAGCAAGACAGCGAGATGTCGGGGGCTAGTGCTGACATGAGGTGATGGTCCTGACCGCCTACTTAAGGGGTGTTGATGCATCGATAAACTCCGTGTGGATGTTGCACGTGCCGTTTTGGGTTGGTACACAAGTCAATCCCAACGGCCGCCCCAGCTTCCCCAAGACACCCTAGGTCAGGCTGGAAGGGCCGTCGACCTCTGAGGTCTACGAATTGTGCCTGGATTCCTCTCCAGGCCACCCATTCCTCGTCGAGGGTGCCGTCTAGCTGTAGGCTCTCTGCTCTACGGGTTTGATACAAGAAACTGAGGGCGTTACTCGGCTAAAATAGCAAGTTTTTTGCGCTTATATTGCTATTTTGTCGAGAGAAGGAATTCGTGCAAATTTTTGGCACCATGCTTATATTGCTATGATATTCTTGTATGTATGGTGTCGTTATAAACGACCCTTGCATATTATACCTCTGGTGTGATACATACATGGGAAGTATTAATATTAATAGAACAAAAGGTAGATCAGATATGAGGGATGGGGATCATGTGTGGAACGTGCATGCAAAGGTCTGCTGCAGAGCCCAAGCAGCGAGCAGGATCCTGCATCTCTTTACACTCTACACCTGCATCCATCTAGCCAACGAGAGTACCAAAAGTGGATGGCACGTTTGCAGTGTTTACAGCGTCTACAGCTGTACCAGGTATACTACAGGCACGACAGCGCAGTAGTTCAAGAGCGGGGGGTTGTGGCAAGGGCCTTTCCATATTAGAAACATGTTTTTTTCCCGTGAAAATCTCTGGTAACCAGTGTTGGAGATCGGGATCGAGATCGCCGTCAAAATATCGATCTTCACCTCGATTGACTGAATCAAAGATCGAGGTATTTGGTGGCGATCTCCATCTTACCGAGATCGAAAGATCCAGATCGCTCGCGATATTTAGATTTTTCTGACTAACGTCTTAGCATTGCACATGAAAGACGTCGTTTATTTATCATCACTGACCGCGGCACACTAAACACACAACGGAGATATAGCACACATACCACACACAACACAAGTATAATAATTCGTTGCGTTACGAACTGGTTTCAGAAAGCAACAGAAGATAGTTTCTTCGGGAACCAAACACAGGATACATTGATTTTTCCAACACACTTTTGGCGTACGCGTTATAGTTCGCGAGATATGGTAATGTTCGTATTACTTGGGGAGGCGTTATTTCATAGAGGATGGCTTTCTTACAGTAATTATATAGAATAATCAATATAACATGTATTCACGCCATATATCGATCAATACGCCGAGTAATTCGACACTAAAGAAGTCTTGGCAGGATCGCATCAACAAGGGGAAGACGTCCATGTCATGTTTTTGCTTTCTGCGAGCCCACCAGGCTGTGGTCAAAACCAAATGCCAAACTATTGGAACATGTACTAACCAAATTTGAAACCGTACGAGAAAAAATACCCTTCGGGGGAATCACTTTTGCACGCTGGTTCTTAGGCCACATACATACTTGTTTTTTCGTCTTGCCTTGAAGAACACCCCGGCCAAAATTCGTTTTAAAACTCACAAAAACCAGCGTGCAAAAGTTCAAAGAAGTAATCTTTTGGGTGTAGCTGGAACCAGCTCGTACATAAAATGTTTCGCTGTCATCTCACCGAGTACCGTTCGTCGCCCTGCCGCTACAGACGCTGTAATATTAATATTAATAGCGATAAGTACGTAGCGTTAATAGTAGAGGTAAAAAACACCACGTTTTGTGTTGTTTGTGTGGTCGCTGATGTTTCAGCAATAGCTGCCAGGACGCAGTATCCTACTATTAATAGCACCATGCAGATGTGCACGCTGTCTGTCTACGTGATGGACAAGATGAAAAGGCGTACGAGAGTAATGAGAGAGTTCGAGGCAGTCAGGATGATAAGAGGGCGAAGAGCCTGCCGAGTACTTTGTGCGCGTTTTCATTTAGTCAAGGCATTGCAGAAGTTGACCATGCTTGGTGGAAGCAAGACGGGACAGACGTGCACGTAAACATTCAGAACCTGTCACCCTCGTATTCCGACCCTGCTACGTAGCTCGCACGGGCCTCACTTGAAACATAGCGCTGGCAGAGGCGATGTTTATGCGAAAGTGACAAAGCACAGATTCAACACCCCCCCTGCTATGGGCTCGATACGCCGAGATGCATACACTCAGATACACAATCAAAATCCTCAAACAATCAACAGCTCTTTTTCAACTGAATAAGAATGCCTGATTCGGTCTCGGATCGGAAATCGCCCTTTTCGGCCCACCGATCCGACTGCAAAATAATTGGCTACGTAGATGCAAAATGTGGCAATGTGAGCAGTTTTGCGTTATTTCTCAGGTACATCAGGTGCTCAGGTACATCAGGTACGCGAGAAGCTAAGAAAGCCGGCGCGTTCAAGTGACACACCACCGATCTTTCAGCATGATGAATCAGGAAAATAGCCAGTTTTTCTCCGAAGTTCAGCTTCCGAGGAGTTGCACGCTCGGCATGGCACCGGCACGAAGGAGTACCCGTGTGTCGAAACGAGGGGAAAATTGGACCCCAAGATCAAAAATCCTTGCAAAAATCATACTTGCAACAGCGAGACCAACTTATAGAACCACTACGTACAAGGGGATACATATGAGCGCGGGCGGTGTCATGGAGATCTACATGCTCAATGCCATGGTGTGACGGCTGCCGTGGGGTCGACTCATTGTGGCATTCTCCAAAGCTGCGTCTATTTTTTGACGTCCTACGACACCCACCCAGCAAAGGCTAAATCCTGCCGCACGAGCTCAGTGCATAGCTCAGTAGTGGTCAACTGATGACAGTGAACCTTCCTAACGTACGAGTAGCCATTTGCGCACTCTGGAGGCTGAGAGGACCAAAAGTTGGCTATAATAGTCGAACTCAATTCTAGGCGACGGACAAAAATAACCACAGACCATCAAAAAGCACAAAATATTCACACAGCAGGAAGTTTGATCACACTCATTTTTTTGTACGAACCGAAGCAAGATTGAGATTTGGTCGTGAAATGCAAAAACAGGGATGGGGAAAAAATGAAAAAATGAAACCCCTCCCGTAGACAACAGCGCAAAGCAACAACGTGTGCGTATCAGCGGTGTATTTCGTATACTTACGAGACATCACACACCCGCTCGCCCACAAAGCCTGACGACTGGATATGGCCATCATCGTCATGATGCGTGCCTTTCCAGTAACGAAGTACCAGTAACTCGTAGCGTAGGGACGCCCGTACTCGCCTGCCGTATGTATGCCTCCCTTGCTTTTTTTTGTACTTTCGCTTTCCCTTTTTTCTCTTCTTGCCTCTTTTTCTTCTCCTTTCTTTCTCTTTCTCTCTCGTGTTCCTGCTCCGTAGCTCTTTCGCTCCTTTTTTTATTTATCTTCTTTGTTTTCTTGAACGCGGGTTCTTATAGATAGCTATTAATAGTTCTCCGTGTTGATGGACTTTATTTTTTTCATCCTGATTATTTTGTTTTGGTTTTTGCTGTCTAATGGGTCGTCAGTTTCCTCTTTTTGTCGTTTTTTTCCTTTTTCTCTTATTTTCTTCATTTTTTCCCTTTTTTCCTTTCTTCTTTTTTTCTCATTATCTTTCTCTTTTCCTTTTCCCTTTGGATTGATTTCATTTTCTCTTGGTTGAGGTGTACGATGTGCCACAGGCAGCAGAGCTATATATGAGGCAGATCGTCCTGCTTTGTACTTTGTATTTTGTGTATTGTATTTTCCCTGAAGTATTCTTCCACTCCAGATTATTTTGTAGCCTGTCCTGTGATCACGAACTATCGTTTTCGAGATCAGTTAATAATGTGATAACAACAAAAACACCCTCAGACCAATTTCCAAGCCGATTTTCTGGATAACGGAGAGAGTGCAAACGCGGAGCGAGGCGCCTACAGAAATATCTCGACATCTATGCAGAATACAGAGCCACCATTTTGGTTGTGTGTGCCCCGCATATTTTGGAGAAAATCGGCTCGGAACTTCATCACACGGGGTGTGTTATCTTGCGTGTTAAAT
Source organism: Saccharina japonica (assembly GCA_008828725.1). Lineage (NCBI taxonomy): Eukaryota > Phaeophyceae > Laminariales > Laminariaceae > Saccharina > Saccharina japonica. The sequence goes on along the minus strand of MEHQ01000048.1, from coordinate 1,844,790 downwards.
GTACCAGTACGATATACGGTACCTGGTACATATGATATCATTTACTGGTACCTGGTATATATGAGCAAAAAAGGTGTGAACTGTCACCCTGTGAGCTGTGAGAGCGTTTGTTGTTGGATTTGAATTCGTCAAAGTTGCCATCAAGCACGACTGCTCTTGTCGTACAGGGCCCCCAAACCAATCATTGTGAATGATACCCAACTACCGGTACCCGGTAATCTGTATAGCGGACGACTTTAGTTTGCAATTAAACATGCAATCAATTTATACATTCTCTGTGCGTACGTGTGTGTGAACAGCAGTTTTGTCGACGGTTAAAGTTGCAAATTTGTCGTATCATATGACCCGGCGTCGTGACTTGGTTACCGATTCTACCGTAATTTCCCTTGCCACCACACCGAGAGCGTGACATTTGACCATTGATTGCTGACTTTGACGGTTTCATTGATTCTTCAGAGCATGAGAGGTGAGAGGGGAGAGGGGTGAGAATATGCAACCAACCTCACAATTACTCGTCGTCTACGAATCGTCACGGCTTGTGCCGCTGCTGTGCCTCTCTATTACTAGTGACGACGTCTCACCGATTCTTTGTCACCATTGTGCTCGAACAGGTCTACATCGTACGGCTCGGTCACCCCTTCCGACACCTCGAAGACCACCGAGAACGGGGTGTCCGAAAAGACTGCGGCTCCTCTGAAGCAAGCCGAAAAGGAGAGGAGGAAGAGCGAGAAACAGAGAGAGAGAGGGGTACGGACCACAGAACGGAAGACGACCAGAGCCAAAAACAGAGGAGGAAAGGCGCACCATGAGATTTTTACAAAACCCTCGGGTACAAACAACAGATTAAAATTGCCGCTTGCCCTGGCTTGCCCCTGCCTTCTCTTTATTTCTCCAGGATTCAGTATCCTCGCCCTACGTACTCTCCCGCTCCCTCCAGTAACTCAACATCCGGCGTCACATAGCCGGCGCTCCTCCCCCCTCCCCACTACGGTATATATATGATATATACGTGCCTTGATTTTTATCGCTGGCAGAATTCGGCATTTTCTTCTCTCGACTCAGGTCGAATTTTAAATTTTGCAGACTCACGATATTAGGGGTAAAGGGTAGAACTCTGTGCTGGCGTATAAGAAGAAAAGTAAAGCGTGCATACGTACCAACTTCTTTGGATGTGCGGCAGTGTGTTTCGGCAAAAGGAGGCCAGAGGCCAGGCGATGCCTTGCGGTGCCATCACTCGTGTGGATTGACTCCGTGGCTACCGCGAAGTGTAGCACCATGGACACGCCAACAGTCTGATAGTCACTGCCTCCCGCGAGACCACTCCCCTCCAACTACTCCAACAACAAAAATTACAACTTAATTAGTACGCACTATTATGTCGTACTCGTAGTCATTTTTCATTGTCCATCAAACATAACCGAAGTAACTTAAGCGTATCGTATAAAACAAGCCATAATCCAGGACTACAGACTACAGCAGTAAATTCCTATGATATCATACCAAGTACTCAACACGAAAGAAAAGAACACAAGGTATGGCCTTCTCGTGAGCAAGCCCGAGGTAATAACACGAACGAAACGAATAGGGGTGGTGTCCGTCTTCCCAAGGGAGAAACAACTACGAGTAGCCTGTCGACAACTGGTTTTGTTGTTACAACTGGTTGGTGGCGGTGCTGCCTACTAATCGAATGGACGGAACCATCGCTCGATCTCGAACTGTGCGCTTGCGTCAAACCGTAGAATGTATCAATTTATTTGGCGGCGGCTTTTTGCAGTCGGGTGGAGTCGTGAATCATTTGCCACGCATAATGCCATATATATCGTGCCCCGTTTACTTTGGGCAGCGGCCACAAACAACGCATTTTCAAGTGTGCGGCAAAGCTTCGATCGTCCCGTCTGCAGGTAGAGCTCAGAATTCCAAATCGTCAAACACCGTCGAACAAAAAAAGCAAGTCAAGTCAGGTGATAATATCTCCTGCCAAAAAATGTTGGAAAATGTGTCGCTCATGAGTCGTGAGTACGTGGTGGTTCCGGTAGTAACTCTGTTGTACTCTCCATGTGCCAGATGAAGTCAACCTCGAACTCAAAAACTACGAGGCAACAATAGCCCATGCTGTACGAACTTCGTCAATACAAGGACAGCAGTCGATCGAATCGCATCGCGCCGAGGAAAGCCTATAGGGATCGATTTCTCCGCACCTTGCTGGAGACGTGACCGTGATTGTTCCGTCCTGGGCCGCGACAAGACTAGCTCCCAGCAGGCATGCTGCCGTCCCAGACAGAAGCAGCATGTGCACACGGCGGTGGGAGGGAGTGGTTCAGGGCAATTTGGGTCGTGCATATGATACCTTTTTATATACATCGATCGAGAGTGGGTGACAGAATTTCAAATCGAGGTGGTTCTCATCAGCTGGTTCTCAACACACACGGGTTAATATTTGACGTAATCATTTGTCTTTCGTAGGGACGCAGGCACAAGGAACCCGGAAGTATTGTTGTGTGCAGATAACTTCGGCGAGTACTGGTGCTGGAGGGAGTGAGAGGGAATACTCCTAGCAAGATACGGAGGTACGCAACAACGAAGGTAGAGAGGAGACAGGGCGACAGACAGGGCTGCTGTAGTGGACTCCGCCACGGGAAGAGGGCTGGAATCCTTCGGGATGGCTGCAGGAACATGTCCTTCCTCTTGAGGAAACACGAAAAAAGCAAGTCCGGCTTACAGCAGACTCTTCGTCCCTCATATACGTGGTGGGCTGGGGTTAAAAAAAGCAAGGAGAGCTTATCGTACGCGTACGATCGTACGTACGACTATTTACGAGTACGAGTAAGAAGGTTCTCGGGCATCATGGCCTTGCGGCACCGGCTTGCATGCACCTTACGAGTCGTCGGTCGCAACTCTGCAGGGAGGAGACCCTTGTGAGATGCCAAAACTCTCAAATGGCCGGCTCCATCCCTCCCACCCACGAGTTCTCACCTATAGCAGCCACCGCCCTGAAGGACGGCTTGCCCAGTCTCATCACGCAGAATCTTTTTCCGGCAGCGATGGAGTTTTCGGGGGGCCCGGTTAGCCAGACCGCCGGTGGTTTCCGCGCCCTCCGACGCACGCCCGGCTTCGTAGAGGCGAGTACGCTCAACAGGACGATGGGCCTTCTTGTCGCGCTGCAATCAGATTCGGCAACGCAACCCCTCTCGCCAAGATATTCTGGGCTGCCCAAAAGTGTGGGAATACAAGCCCGCCTGATGCAGGCACCGCCGTGATTGCCTGTCCGGCTTCCGTGGGAAGCCCCAGAAAGTTGAAATGGCTGCCCCGTTTTGAGAGGTTGGGTCGGGCTGGACGACGCAGCCAGAAAACATAAACGCGGTTAAATTTATGCCGTTTCAGGTTTTGAAACTTCCGTATATCGTAGATCGAAGGTCGTAGATCGTAAAAAGTAATTGGAGATTGGAGATTTTTACGTTTGATATTTGGGATTTGAGGTTTGGTTTGGCTGACATTTGGACAGCAGTTGGACAGAGTTTGGAGCAGTGAGTTGGGAGATATATAAAAGATCGTGGCCGTTGCCGCACATACATGATGTGGGCCTTTTTTAAACCCCCGACATACGGCTGCTGTTGTTGCTGCTGCTGCTACTAGCCACTGCTGTTGTTGCTTGATGTAGCAGTGCTGCTGCTGCTGCTCTTGCTGCCGCTTCTGCTACTGCTGTACTACTACTATTATTGTGCTGCTGTGCTGCTGTTGATGCTGCCACCGTAGGTACTCGTAGTCGTTTCTTCTCTGTCAATGGTGTGTCGGTGTATCATACTGACTACTGTTATATTTAATAGTACATACCAGGTACGATCCCCATATATGTACTCTGTTATACGGATTACCCTGGGCTGGGTAATCGATCGATCTTTTAGCCCTGTAGCTCAACAGGTCAACAGGTAACACCCTCACAAATGGGCCTACATTTATTTGACAACGTCGGCAGGACACGGGTTCGAATCTCACTTCGAACGTTTCTTTTATAGAAACGCTTGCGCGTGCATCCCTAAAAAAACACATCTCCCTGATTCCCCAGGTATTGAAACGAAGAGGGTAGGAGGTCAACGTAAGTAGCTAAACGTAAGGCCGTACGGCTGTATACAGTACTGACGTCCCAAAGATCCCGCCGTTCAGAGGGGGAGGGTGTTATAAGGATAACCCTGGGCTGGGTAATCGATCGACCTTTTGGCCCTGTAGCTCAGTAGGTAACACCCTCACCAACAACAATACGATGTACGATTGAGTGAGTGCGGTCAATTGCTGATATACACATCAAGCATCAAGCCCACAATACGATTATTATTAGGCGTTCATTCCGTCGTAAAATATTTCGACATCATCATCAGGAATCCACGCCGATTTGCTTGGTTGAGTAATTACAGAGTAGAGCCTGTGAAACGTCGCACACACTTTTATGCCGAGGGGTGTATACAGGGGGGGTGCAAGTTTGTCTACCTGTTTCGTCACAGTTATCCTGAGAGTTATTTGGGGTCGGAGTTTTTTCTGCATATTCTTGTTTTTTAATGAGGTTTAGACACTTCGGACTATTTAGTAGGCATGTACGGCCCCATACGAAGACCAAAGACCCCGCTGTTCAGAAGGGGGGGAGAGTGTGTTATAAGGATTACCCTGGGCTGGGTAATCGACCGATCTTTTACCCCTATAGCTCAGCAGGTAATACCCTCACATTTGACGTCGTCGAGGACACGGGTTCGATTCTCACTTCGAACGTTTCTTTTTTCAGAAACGCTTGCTGCGCGTGCGTCCCTAAAAAAAACGTCTCCCTGGTTCCCCAGGAGGTATTGAAACGAAGCGGGTAGGTCAACGTACGGCCGTATACGGTACCGACGTCCCAAATATCCCGCCGTTCAGAGGGGGGGAGAGTGTTATAAGGATTACCCTGGGCTGGGTAATCGATCGATCTTTTACCCCTATAGCTCAGCAGGTAATACCCTCACAAGTGTTATAAAAGGTTCAGTTTGGGTAGTAGGTAATTGGTTTAAATTTACCAGTACGTAGCCCAACGGGCTAATGCCTTAACAATAATACTGGGCTTTCTTATGACCGCAGACCCCAGATAGATGTGTACGAGCCAAAAAAAAAAAAACACACCCCCTCCGAGCAAATCTCGGCATGATGGAACGAAAAGTGTGTGCAAAGTTTCAGGGTCTAAAATGCGGAAAATTGCGTGGACTTCTGAGCTTTATTCTGTGGGGAAAAAACGTGTATTTTACCGTATTTTTTCGAAATTACTTGGTTTCAGTATGGAATCTCCTTTTTTCAGCGTGTCAGTTCTTCGAATTTTGCACAACATATATGTATGGTATGATGTACCGCTCTGACCCTAAATATAAGGACCAGTTCACTTAAATATTAATATACAAAATGTCCTTATATTATGGGTCATAGTGGTGTATATACTCGTGTTACAGACAGGCACGCCGTGGAGTGCGTTGAACCTGGAACCAGTTCGTTCATAAAAAAAAATGGAAACAAAACTGGTTTGTTCTTCCAACGTACGGTAGCACGTCTGATAACTGACTGACTATTATTACTACAATACTGACCTTTTTATTGCCTGTGGTTGATCGGGACACATTTTCGCTGCTAGCGTCAGAGCCTATAATAGATGCCATTTACAAAAAAAGGGCTTCCTACGTATATGATATACCATAGTCAGTCATGGTCTTCCGCTGTTCATTTCGGTCAGCATGATACCAAATATACAGCTACACAGACAGGCAGTATAATTATTATTGCATGCGGCATTCATTCGTAGCGGAAGCAATTTTTGGGGCGTTTCGCTTGAACCAGCCCGTACGGGTTTCCAAACGGAGTGAGTGAGTGAGTGAGTGAGTGATGATGTTGTTGTTGTTGTCGTCGTTGGCGTCCACCGCTACCTGCTTCTTCAATTATCGCCGTTGGGTGTTCCATAGTAATTACTATGTATCGTACGAGGGCCGAGCTCTCGGTTCATCACAATCAATCAGGCGTGGATCGGTTTATTGTGTAGATAGTGTAAATTCGTTCCATCACAGTCGATCGATGTTTGATGGGGTGTGGCCCGAGGCGGGAAAAGGCTACATTATGTATGTGCGTATGTGCGTAGCCTGAGCCTCATCGTCGTCTTCGTGGACGTTGGTGGCGAGAATGTGTGAATTATGCTCACTGCCGTTATGGCGAGTCGCCATTCTGACCTCGACTCGGATGAAGATCTATCTCATCTGTGATTCCGCTCCCTCTGGGAGAGTGGACCGTCGATGTGGGGCTGGTGGTGACGCCGCCGCCGCCGCCGCCGCCGGTTACTACGGCACGGGCAGCGAGCACGATGGGGGCTGAGGCACGGCTGGCGAGGATGACGGCGACAACTAATTGCCCACAGTTATTAGTTGGTTCTGGTATCTGGATGCACAGCGTTTTTTTATATGTTTACCGTTACTACTACAATCCGATCCTTCACCACTCACTGCAGTTACTGTAGTAGTACCGTACGTTGTACATATAGGAAGGTTACTTTTTTTTCACCCGTGGGAAGAAACGAGAAACAGTCAACGCGACCGTTATTGTTCGCAGTCGTAGGAGCGTACGAGGAGCGTACGTAAGAGAACAGCCCCCGTCATACAGCATATTATGTATACACCCCTAGCCCCTGCCAGCTTTGCCTGCCACCCCAAAACTGTGCTTGCACAGTCACAGTCATCGCGCGCTGCAAAATAATACTATCTCCAAAAATACCTGGTGAATGGTACTTGGTGCGTAACTTGCTTTTGGACATGGATGAAAGGTACAGAGCTATGTACGATCGTACCACGGGTACCAGGCATCTCTTGTTTGGGACTACGAACTTATTGAGTGAGAGTATGTATCTGGCGTACTACTGCGTACTGCGGTGACATCATGTACAGTAGGTTGTCTCTGCTTCGTCCGTAAGGTGTGCTAATATTGCATATTACGAGTGGTTGCCTACCTTGCCCTGATGTCTCCTGGGCACTTTAGGGCGAACACTGAGGATGCACAATAACGCCTTCAGAGGGCACCCTAACCATGTCCGATTATGAACAGCGGAGCACGTTAAGGCATTGAAAACCAAGAGGAAATATATCCGGCCTAAGCAGGCGGGTACGGGATGGGTCGCCCACGCTCATAAGACTTGGTACCGTCAGCGTATTAGACTGACCTCCTGGGCTAGCATTAATAGTATACAAGGCCAACCAATTCCCCACCCAACGTATACCTTAGTACACGCCCCCCCCCTTATGATTCATATGGGGTTGTACACACATACCCAACAACATTTTCAGTCTCTGGGCGCCCCGGGAGAGTATTTTCAGACCCAGGCAAATAAAAGGTTGGTTTCACACACGCATGCGCGGTCGTTTGTCGTTGTATCTCATTCCTTGAAAATATGGCATTCGAAGCGAGCTTTGAATGCGAAGAGGGTTTCGAACACGACCTCGACGATGCCATGTGTGAAGGAGCTATGATACGCAACAAACACGATCGAGGGGAATTAGAGTCGGAACGTCGTCATCGTAAGGAAGGTTCCGCCCTCGTCTTACTACAGTAAATGAGCCTTAGTAGTCTATTATTGGTGGCATTGGTCGCGTACATCTTGAGCTACTGAATGTTATGTTTCGTACTTATCATGTGCATTGTCGGTGTTGACCTCACGTTAGCTCATTGAGCTTTACGACACCAGTGTCGCAAGTCAGGAGTTCACGACTCCGCTGTCGATAATACCATTACCCGCAACAAAATTATCTAGCCCGTGGTCACGAAAAGACACTTATTTGGCGATTCACAACTACTACGTGGTACCTTTGGCTGTCTTTTAGAGCTGCTGGTGGTGTTATCCTTCCTTTAAAAAATGAACGCAACATACATGGGGACGCGTTCACACATACATGATCAATAACACAATGGTATGGTACTCTTGATGTTAACAGCGGCGATGCAACGATTCGTCTTGTTCATGGTATCCCCTCATCACACATAACTGCGACCAGACCTACAAAATAATGCGATCAAAAAAAACTTTTTGACAGCAAGCCGCCAACACTTTCAACACCTACGAGTTGCACATTGGTGCATAGCGACAAACCAACCAAAACCTACCGCCAACAAGTGGCGGATAAACAACCGTACACAGCGCATGGCAGCCAGTGGCCAGAAAAGAGCAGCCGCCAGTGAATACTTCATTGTTTTACCGATACCCGTTAGCTCTCTGTGCTCTGTCACAGTTTTGGACTGTGGAGCCATTTTTTTTTACCGAGAACCACAGATATAGGGACCCAAGAACCGAGAACCACAGGGGGTCTTATCACCCGTCTAGAGGGAGCGTGCAGCGCAGCAGTACGGGCACCATGCTTTTGCGCGTGCCATACGTCTTCCAACGTGGTACTTTCGACCCATCTCCTACTCAGCCGCCCGAGCTACTTCGTGCTGTCGGTGCTGTAATTGTCCTATATTATCGACACGTTTCGCGCCTGAAGCCCCAACGCTAATGTATGACAAACAAAAAATGAAGGTATAGTAATCACAAAGAAAGCTCCACTCCATGTTAGAACTTTCGTAACTGCACTGGCGCGTTGGGGGCACTGCAGCTCTTACAGAGTTTCAGCTTACGGAAGCTACAGTACATTGAATCGTTTTTTGTTACGACTACCAGTTACCTGGTACACAACGAAATTGCCTATTTTACCAGCCTAGCTCCTTTCCATACTATTGTCTTGGCTGCTACAGCATTCCTTTTAATATCATTACTGTAGCTACATAAACATTTGGTGCCCGCAGTATACAAGAAACGTATTTCTCTCTAAAGGCGCATTTACTGTAGTGCCCTGCACAGCCCCCCGATCGACTGAAACGCGGCATCTGAAAGCCACGGTCGCCCGTGTGTCTGTTTTCTTGCGCAAACCGTAATACGGGATATGTATAACATCTCCTACCCCGTCCCTCCACTGCCGCCTTCCTATAAAACCCATCCCCGTGACCGGTTGACATCTGTAGGTAATTTTAAACTCCTTCGTCAGTGGGAGAACAAGTCCTGCCTTCTTTTGTTTTTTTTTCCTTCGTTTTTATGACCACACCGTAACAATTTTGCATCGAAGCTACAGCGGTAACCCTTGTAAAACAACGTGAGCAACCCTTAAAGACAAGGCACGGACGAGAACGAAAGCACGACAAGAACAAATGAATGGAAGACCGGCGACTGCCCGAGCATTGTTTACCGAAATGTAGCGCTTGAGTCTGCCCGTTTTCGATGCGCCGCCCAATCAGCCTGTACGGAACGCGCGACAGAAGTAACGGAAGCACATTGCTCTGGCGGCGCCAAGCGAAGACATGTTAAGCAAACCCACGAAGGTGGGGCGAACGTTGCTATCCGGCATAATGTGTACTGCCGGAATAGGCGCAAGAGCACGAGGGAGAGCGCACCGGCAATAGGGCACGGTCGCTTTCGAGGAACTCGCTTCACCATACAGCATACAGCACAGGCGGTCGTCGAACAGTCGAATGGGGAACCCCACAGGGACTGAAGCCATGATCAACGGTGGCTGAGGTGGCGCAAGAAAACGATTGTCAATCGGCGGCGGAGTCGAGATGTAGGGAGGGGAGAGAAGAGACTGATATGGGACCCCGGATCTGAGTTACAGCTAGGAGGGAGAGAGAAAAGAAGGGCGAAACAAATAAATGGAATGAAAAACAAAATTCGGTCAAAATGTGGGAATGCAATGATCGAAGGAGGAAAACGTTCAGCAAGAAGAATCCTGGATGCGAAACGATCGGTGATCAAGGTTGTGCCCTACGTCATACTAAACATCTGTCGGCAACGGAACGCGGCAGACCGAACCGAAATCTAGAGCGGCATGTGGAATATGAGCGATGTCAGAAGGGTGGGTGCATCGTGGATTCTGCAACTACGGAAGATGTGGCGGCACCGACGGTGGCCATGTTAGCATCGGTACCTTGATAGTAACTGAGTGATGGAGACGAGTCATGAAACTTTAGTGGCAAATACCTGGGTGGGATTGAGCAGGTCGTCAATCCTCGTTTGGGCCCCGTTTGCACGAAACCCTGGAAATCGGAGGTGGTGAGCGGGAGCCTGCCCAAAACAATTGCCGACAGGGGGAACCATCTCATCCAGACGACCACCTGGTAGCGGCTATGAACGAATGCCCGGAGGCCGCGAGGAGCGAAAAGGTAGGCGGTGCCGTCCCACGGAACCAGACGACCGAAGCCGTTGGGATCGATTCCTGTGACTTGGTGTGGCAGACGGGACGGAAATTCGGTGTTACTGTTGGTGATTCCCATGCGACACTTGAGAACGCACTCGTATCGTACCCTATGCCATGCGAAATTCGAGCCATCGTCTCACGTCCGTGCTGCACTCTCCGACTTTACAGGTGTTTTCGAGTGCCTGCTGGACCGAAATCATCCTGAAGTTGGCAGTCCGCATGCAACACCAACGGTGCCTAACGTCCAACATGCTAGTATGAACCAGCGTATAAATTTTAGGCGTTCCTGTGTTGCCATGAGTTGAGAGTGGCGCCGATGATGAAAACAATTGATTGAACGGAGCCGGTTTGTTGCCCCTGCACGCTCGCGACAAAACGTACACGGCTCCGTTCAACGGAAAGGTCGACATTTCGTCGGCGACATCACCCCTATCAGGAGACATCTAAATCGGCGTCATCGAAACCTCGGCGAGGAGCTGAATCATGACCGGTCCCATGCATGGGCGTAAATACAGCCTTGGCCTCCTTCTGAATCGATAAGGAGTTGGACGGGTGCACTTGGTTACATCGGGCAAAAGTGTCCAATAGCACGAAAAATCGTCCAAACGGGAGCAAAGCTGCTAATACTATTAATAGTGGCCTCGGGGCATAACCATATTGACCGAGGTTGATATATCTTTTGAAGTCCGGGCGCGCACACGCAGAGAAATAGGTAAGCCCTCCAAAGCCGCGTCCGTGGCACCCCACGGTGCTTTTGAGGGTGGTATGGTGGGATTCTATGCACATCCATGCTTGAAGAATGCGCGCATGCCAAAGGTTGGGTATAGAAGACGATGGTGTCGTTGAAATAGACGGAAGCCCCCAAGACTTTGGTGATCTCATGGACTACCTTGATGGACCAACTTGTGCCTGCTCAGTGCTACTTCCTTGATATACATATAAGTCACTCGAAGAGCCGTGTAGAGGTGAAAGATGCCGGGAGATGGGTGGCATCTTAAGTGATAGAAGGAGACACCAAGCCGAGGGTAGAAAGAACGCCTGCCCCCTACCCGAAGAGTACAGCACTCGGTCCACGCGAGGGGATACTAGATGTCCCAGGTTGCAAAAATGTTGTTGATAATTCGGTGGCTCCCGGTAATCCTGACGCCACCAAGCCTCTTCGGGTAGGCCATGAGTGGGCTCCAATACGAAGAAGTCAGTCGAGTCCTGTATGAGGTCAGCGGCGATGAACTGATCAAGGACAACGTCGACTTACTCGGCACACGGCACAAAGCGTACTGATGCGGCACGGCCGATAAGTTAAGATTATGTCTGCAATTGAACCGATGTTTCGGATAGGAGCAAACAGAACGACCCAAAATCGGTTTTCGATCAGGAAAGGTATTGAACGCGGCAAGAATGAATGGTCCGCACATGAAGAATCGCTAGCGGCCGGTAGCGCGGGAGCAGGGCCTTCCGTCAAGTCGAACGAACTCAGCCGACGTGTTCTGAGTAAGCACACGGGCAGAGGAATGGTCAGGCAGTGTTTCCCCGACGGAAACGCGCAATGAGAGGGACGAAGTGACACCCAGGAGGTTACCCGTCTTGAAAATCGGTCGTGCTGGCAAGCGGGATGGCCTGTACCCTGTGGACCGCATCCTGTTGTGCCACGAAAACAACGTCTTGCTGAGGCAGCTCTATGCCGAGATGGCACCCGAGGAAGGATTGACAGGCATTTGCGTGCGAGCGGCTGAGGCTCGTGACACACCAATGGAACCAGAGTTTTGCAAGTAGAAACTTTTGCCAATGGAAAAGGGTGAGAGGCAAAAAATCGGGACACTGTGAGCCCCATCATACTAAAAAGTGTGAACACCCAAGGCGGGAAAAAAACGAAACTGAGTGTGGCAGCACCGCCGGAAAACACAGCCTACGCTTGGAGAGGGAGGGAGTGGGTGAAAACGTGAACACCCTGCTACCGTCGAAGGGCGCCGTGTTGAGTAGCTCCAGGTGATTGTCCGCTGGGATGCCTTACAACGCTGGGACGCCTGACACGAGCGCAAAAGAGGTGGAGAGGGGACATCATTACCATCCATAGAGACGGAAGGGTTGTGAAGCGTTACTCGGTTGATCTCGTGTACTCCACTCAGCTATGCAGCCACTCGTGAGGAGGAAAGGGGAGACCGAGCGCGCGCTGTACCAACGGGGCTGGCCTCGCCTTCAGGTTTGTTGCCCATGTGTTCCTCGATAAATCGACGTTTAAACCAAGCATGCTACGGCCAAAACTCTTTGCGCGCTTGCGGATCGGAAAACCCATGATTCGCTGTAAACCGTGGTTTAACTGCTCCTCCGGCACATATGAAAAAGTATGATACGTCGCCTAGGACAAATTATGGCGGGAGATGTTGCGAAAAAAATGAAGAAGGCCACCAAAACATGATGAATTGAACAGCCAAATGTTAGTTTGTGAGTTGTGGTCAAAGGTCGGAGGTGCAGTCTCAAGCGCCGACAGAAATAAACGAGGGGGAGGCAGCGCTGCGTTCTGGGTGATGTAGCCGTCCGTACATCGTGTCGCAAAGCGATGTCGGAATCACCGCTGAGTTGGGTAGGGCCTGATTTGAAGCTTCTCTGCCCATAAGGTCGACCGTGAGCTTCGCAAGGGAGTGATGGCGTCACGCCTCTGTCGCAGTCGGTGTATATGGAGCCACCAAGAGGAGTCGGAATTACAGGCCCGCTGGTCAAGACTTCCCAACCGCCGTTTTCCTTTCACGACATCATCGCATCGAAAGAGCGACATGCTCTCGTCCCGACCACCCCAAGCCTGCGTGTCATCAGGCTCGCGGATGGTTGCCTCTTGTGGAAAGCGCCCATTCAGCAACCATACTGGTGGTCACCACGCAGGCTGCCGCCATACCAAAGGACATCAATCTTCCGATAACGGGCTAGTATCTGCTCTGCACCCGTGTTTGTCATTTCCTCGGTATTTCCCCCCTCTCGGCCAAGCCCCGTTTCGTGTGTATGTGTAGGTCGTGGACTCGGGGTAGTTCCGACTGCATCCCCTCTTCTGGTGCAGAACCAGCGAGGCGCATGAAACACACGACACCACACAAGTGACAGTGCTCGTCAGCTCCGTACCTTCCGTTCTGGTCAACGCGGACGATTCGATGACGATGCCTTTTTTCCTTGGCATCCGTCGTCAGCGCTACGCCGGATGAAATGCCACTCCTTTTCAGGACGTTCGTAGGTTGATATATCCCCGTGTTTGGCGAGCCCGTGTAATTCCTACCAGGTAGGTCTCTGCACACCTGCCGCAGGGGTCGCACGGCACCGCCGGCGTCCTCCCGGCCTCGGTCAAGCATGATCCCTGCCGAAGATACAGGGTCGCTGCCCCTACCATCCCATACCTTCGGCGTAATTTTTGCGGTCACTTGTGAGCAATGCCACGGTATGGAGGGGTGTTGGCTTATTTTCTGAGTTTGGTAACATGAAGAGCTCAATATCTCACCCGAATCGTGACGACTTCGAAGAAGGTTGTTCGCTCAATCCGACCAAAACTTTTGTAGGAGCCATCATATGTCCTGGAACACAAATACGAGCACAAAAGTACGAGCAAAATTATAATTTTAACCGGTACAGGTACATTGTTCCCCCCCTTTTGCTAAATGAACTAATTATCCATCATCCAACAAACACAAAAGTTTCTTGTGGCGTTTTTATTAGTATACCTGCCCAGCACACACGATGCCCTACCAATTTATATGTGCACGAAGTATATTCAAGCTGTATGGAGTCATGTTACTCAACGGAGCTCAACCGGTCAGGTTGTTTTTTAGCCAAAACAATGCAGCCGCTACCGTGGGACGAGTCATATAATACACACGCACACCGTACCATACTGTACCATACCGTAACGGCGGCACAGCGACACCGTTATTCCCGTGCAGCATCCACACGGTATGGTACGGTATCAGCCATTGCAAGCCTCCTGACAGCGACACGGGGATTATTCGTTGTCTGCATGTTGTCTGCATGCTGTCTGGGTGTTGTCTGTGTGTTTTCTGGACGCTTTCTGCATGTTGTCTGGGTGTTGTCTGGGTGTTGTCTGCATGTTATCTACATGTTGTCGGCATGTTGTCGGCATGTTGTTTGCATGTTGTCTACATGGTGTTTGCATGTTGTCTGCATGCTGTCTACATGTTGTACAGAAGCGTGCTGCGGTAACGTAACGCCAATTTTTTTCCGAGGCATCTCACCGGAGGAGCTCATGCCGTAGCAAGGCAAGCCTCACCCAATACCCGACGCTGAGAAAACGTCACGCCTCAGACAGGTAATCGATTCCCACTCCTTGATCTACAAGCAGTAGACCTTTCAAGGCAGATCTACTCCTGGTTGTGTACGGTCTAGGTCATGTTGCCGGGTGGGATCCGTATAATCTGCATACAATCTGCATAATCTAGCACATGTTTCCTTGGTTGGTTAATATGTACTATTAATATGCAGATCCTGCACAACCTCTCAAAACGGCAGGTGAGGAACTACAGTAGATGATCTAGATCATGATCTATCTCAACTATCTGTAGATGATAGATCCGTCCGAGGCGTGGAAACATAACATTGTACGCTCAGTCCGAAAGACATCCCCATGGTCTGTACAGGTACATGGTATGTGACGAATGATGTTATAAAAGGCACATCGGATCCCCAGAGGTATGGGGGTACACCTCTCCCCCGTCAGTGGGAAACGCCTGGACACAAAAATTACAACCCCTACAGTAGCACGCCAGGCGCTCACTCACATATTTCATGGCTGCTACTGTAGTCCGTGCCCGAACTCTGACAGTAGATCGCGCTCCTACGCGCAGTTCGCATACATCATGGAGCCTTCGTCTTTGACACGCCACGATCAGAAGCGAGCGTACAACCCCCCCCCCCCCCCCCCGATATTCACTCCTGCACACCCCGCACCTGCTGGGCCTAACCCGACAATAGCAATTGGCGCGAGGTGCGAGAAAGTCGATACCCATATCCCGATTCCCCTGATGGAGCTCAGTTCATCGCTTTCTCCATTGAGGGGGAGGTAACCCACCCTGCACTAAGTCCATCGACGAGAATTCGGCGAGTCTGGTGTGTTCGTGATTGTACTCGAAGGGTCTGGAGGAGGGGCGTCTTCCGGTCTTTGACACCGCCCCCATTCGCCGGAATGCGGCCTTTGAAGCCGCCTGCTTGGTCTTCAGGCCCGAATTTCCCTGCAGACGCGGTGTCCTACGACTCCCCCCCCCCTCCCCCGAACTACGGCCATGTACGACATGAGTACACCCCTGCCCCCCGAGCTTCCACGGACCACATGTTGGTTATCCGCTGCCTGTCACTCTCCTGGCGAATTCACATACCTCCCCTGTGGAAAACGCCGTGCCGAATACCCGCTACATATCGGATGAATCGTATCCCGCGTCCGGCACAAGAAGCTCAGAGAATCCTGCTACCCTTGGCTTTTAGTCGACGGAGATAGACGCGGCAACCTCTACGATTAGCGTTTACGTTTCTTAGCAAAGAACGGTGGAACGGGGCCTACAGGACGGGTTGACGAGTCCAATAGCATGTCAGCGACTCGATGTATTCTTGCCTGCATATATCACCGAGGAGAAGGCTCAGCACCCGACTCCCCCCCCCCCTGTGCTGGTCGTTGTGCCCTCTGGCAGGGCGCAGCGGAATCAAATCTGAGGGAAGGACTCCCTACGATCCTCTGGCAGGGCACAGCTATTACCCACCGGCTATCTCTAATGGGGGTTCTAACGGCCGCTAGCATTTAGCAAGGGTTGTGTTGACTTTTTCCCATTATTATGCGAGCAACCTTGGTTGTCGCGAAACGCCTGCGAACAGACAGCAGGCATGGACAAGGGGTCCTACAAACGAAGGGGGATCGTTGATGACGTGGTATCGACCGCATTAACTTCGCGTTTGGTTTTTCGAAGGGGGTCCCTAAAGCAAGCGCCGTCGAAATTAGGAGCACTCGCGTATATACATCTTCTTTATGTTTAGTGTTTCCAAACCTCTGCACCCCGGCCCTCTCCGGCTGTGCAAGCCCTATTAACAACCCCAAACGAAGAGGAGGCGGTCCGGAGGGTGCGAATTGGTTCCATTAGGGGACAGTCTTGATGACAGGGTTACCACCGAGGCATCGAGTGTGATGGGGGAGAGTTCTTCCTCGAGGACGATCGCAAAATTTCATTGCGGCGCCCATGATTAGATTAGCACGCGACGAAACCGACGGGTTACATTGGCAGGCGATTTTGTGGGCCTTCAACGCACAATGCTCTTTTAGGCAGGGCGCTGAACGCCCACAACATCGTACCAATCTTACACAGACCGGACAGATCATCTACAGATCATACAGATCATCTACATATAGATCATCTAGATCATCTAGATCTTGGCCTGCCGTTATGACATGTCGTGCAGGTTTTGCACTAGTACTAGTCTACAGACTCAACCCAGGAAACATGCGCTAGGTGGTGCGGATCATACAGATCCCACCCTAACACATGAGCTACTTTAGGTCATGCAAGATCGGGATTCCATCTGCCTTGAATGTTTTACATCATGAACTGGGTCATCTATCTCTAACCGATTATCTGCCCGAGGTGTGCCACCTTACAAGCTGACTCGGGAGTAATCGCTAAACCCCACGGGTACGAAGTGAGTAGAAAGCCCGCGAATTCGTCGTCCGTCTTTGTGCCTCCTCCATAAACCAACGAGGAACCGGGCGCCAATCGCGTTATTTACACTTGCGGCAGGAAAATAATAACCCGCCAAGTCCTCCCGACTATGACACTACTGCATATAATACGAGAACAGATTTCGCTCAAATTGTTTGCTTTCACCTTTGTCATTATTACGGGGGAACATACTAATCAGTACTACTACATAGTAGTAGGAGTACGTATATAGTAGTAGGAGTAGTAGTAGTAGTTGTTGTAGTAGTAGTAGTAGTAGTAGTGGTAGTGGTAGTAGTGGTAGTAGTAGTAGTAGTGGTAGTAGTGGTAATAGTAGTAGTAGTGGTAGTAGTGGTAGTGATAGTAGTAGTAGTAGTAGTAGTAGTAGTAGTAGTAGTAGTAGTAGTAGTAGTAGTAGTAGTAGTAGTAGTAGTAGTAGTAGTAGTAGTANACAGTGCGCTGCGGTGCGTAGGGTTGGGTGGGCGCTTCAGTTAGTTTTGTTTGCCGTCCTTTGGAAGGGTTACCGTCACCACATGGTTTTAGCAAACATCGACCTAGGTCAGAGGAGCTTTTTAAGGTTCTAGACTTGAAGTTTAGTTTAGTTAGCTACTATAGCCTGTTTTAGTCTCAAGCACTACTTCTACCATACGATAGTCTTCCGGTCAAGCCTCTGTAGATATATGCCAGTAGATGCATATTAATGGTTCATACACCAGGTACCATGTTGTGTTGCGTCGAATGGTCTAATAACATCTGATACATGCCTAGATAAAGTACGTGTACCCTACACCCAATCTGACGAGTTGTCGAGATTGATTGCACGCAGCAGCTGGGACACTTATCAATAGAAACGTTTCTCCCCACAGCAGGAGTGAGCAGGATGATCCTCATCAACCACACCGAACGATTCGATGTGTCCCACCGCCAACCAATCGTGTTACGTGAGGTAACAAAGCAATGTGGCCTCGACACAACACGGCGAGCAGTAGGATTACGACGGAATACAAATCGAAAGAAGGCGTCGCTGATATAGCGCTGTGTCATCTATTTTACACCGGTTCGGTTCGGTTGTAAGAAACAACGACGACGACGAGTCTAACGGGCTCGGACAACAGCACTCCTTTCCTTGCCTCGAACGGCCACGTGACCCGAGGTCGCAGCTCGTGGGGTTCTGTGACCATACACCAAACTTTGTGCGAAATCTAGCCCGAACTTAGACCTGCTGCGCGTATTACAGTCTGACTGCTCACGTTGCGACAGGAAGACAGCTCATCCGTGGAGAAACGTAATGACTGAGGGCTTGCTGACAACAAACACCAAATGATACATATGGGGGACGTACGGAATAAGCGGAAGATGGTGTCTGCAAGAGTTGCTCGCTCGTATCGTGCATCGTTCGCTATCTCGCTGTTGCCCCCGGAAGGCGCTGTTGAAACTCTTTATGGTGCAACATCTTTGAAAAAAGGGCAAGAAGGGCCATTTCTTTTGACAATCGCCAATCTTAAAAGGCCTCGAATACCCGATTATCTGAAACTTTGTGCGAAGCACCCTTGACAATTCAGGACCCACAAGTTGCCAAACGTTGTTTCCAGTCTCTATTAGGTACACAGCTTCGGAAACAACAGTACGCGGAGTAGTCTCTCTGGCACTACGTACAACATACCAGGTATCATCATACCAGCGGGTAACTACGGTAGTTATACGATATGGCCTGATGAAGGCGTTGCGGACATATTGCGGCACGGGAAAGTAGAGGTCCGTGAATGGAGGTGCTTTTCGCGTCTTCGGGAATAGAGGTCACGGCAAGGCTAGCAGACCCCCCCCCCCCACGGTTTTCTCTTGTCGGGAATAGAGGTCATGTTAAGGCTAGCGGACCCCTCCCGCTGTGATGGTCCGTTCAGCGTCCACTGGGAGTATTTTGCCACACCTGTAGCAAAAGCCAGACTTCCCAAAAACAATTTTCTTTATCCGGAATGGCTAAGTATACACAGTATACACAGCGAAACGCTAACAAAAGGAAGTGCAGGAAGAACCACCGTGGAGCCACTTGGGAAAAAAGGGCAAGCCTGAAGGAAGAAAATGTAGGCCCATTTATGTTTGACATCGCGGAGCCACTACAAATACGGGAGGGCATAGTAATACATAGTAATAGTGGTATGTAACCAGGACCCTCGATGGACCCAAAAATGTGAGGGTATTACCTGCTGAGCTATAGGGGTAAAAGATCGATCGATCACCCAGCCCAGGGTAACCCTTATAACAAAAACAATAAGTATACTAATCATTAGTATCTCTCCATGTTTACACACCATGTTTGGTTCTGCACGAAAGAGACATACCCTGATGAGTACATGAATAAATCGTGTGTGTGTTCATGACGAGCACTACACTTAATCTCCTAAACAATAGCTAGTAGTAGTAGTAGTAGTAGTAGTAGTAGTAGTAGTAGTAGTAGTAGTAGTAGTAGTAGTAGTAGTAGTAGTAGTAGTAGTAGTAGTAGTAATATTAATAGTAGTAGTACTGTAGTAGTAGTAGTAGTCAGAACCAAACATGGTGTGTAAACATGGAGAGATACTAGTGATTAGTATACTTATTGTTTTTGTTATAAGGGTTACCCTGGGCTGGGTGATCGATCGATCTTTTACCCCTATAGCTCAGCAGGTAATACCCTCACATTTTTGGGTCCATCGAGGGTCCTGGTTACATACCACTATTACTATGTATTACTATGCCCTCCCGTATTTGTAGTGGCTCCGCGATGTCAAACATAAATGGGCCTACATTTTCTTCCTTCAGGCTTGCCCTTTTTTCCCAAGTGGCTCCACGGTGGTTCTTCCTGCACTTCCTTTTGTTAGCGTTTCGCTGTGTATACTGTGTATACTTAGCCATTCCGGATAAAGAAAATTGTTTTTGGGAAGTCTGGCTTTTGCTACAGGTGTGGCAAAATACTCCCAGTGGACGCTGAACGGACCATCACAGCGGGAGGGGTCCGCTAGCCTTAACATGACCTCTATTCCCGACAAGAGAAAACCGTGGGGGGGGGGGTCTGCTAGCCTTGCCGTGACCTCTATTCCCGAAGACGCGAAAAGCACCTCCATTCACGGACCTCTACTTTCCCGTGCCGCAATATGTCCGCAACGCCTTCATCAGGCCATATCGTATAACTACCGTAGTTACCCGCTGGTATGATGATACCTGGTATGTTGTACGTAGTGCCAGAGAGACTACTCCGCGTACTGTTGTTTCCGAAGCTGTGTACCTAATAGAGACTGGAAACAACGTTTGGCAACTTGTGGGTCCTGAATTGTCAAGGGTGCTTCGCACAAAGTTTCAGATAATCGGGTATTCGAGGCCTTTTAAGATTGGCGATTGTCAAAAGAAATGGCCCTTCTTGCCCTTTTTTCAAAGATGTTGCACCATAAAGAGTTTCAACAGCGCCTTCCGGGGGCAACAGCGAGATAGCGAACGATGCACGATACGAGCGAGCAACTCTTGCAGACACCATCTTCCGCTTATTCCGTACGTCCCCCATATGTATCATTTGGTGTTTGTTGTCAGCAAGCCCTCAGTCATTACGTTTCTCCACGGATGAGCTGTCTTCCTGTCGCAACGTGAGCAGTCAGACTGTAATACGCGCAGCAGGTCTAAGTTCGGGCTAGATTTCGCACAAAGTTTGGTGTATGGTCACAGAACCCCACGAGCTGCGACCTCGGGTCACGTGGCCGTTCGAGGCAAGGAAAGGAGTGCTGTTGTCCGAGCCCGTTAGACTCGTCGTCGTCGTTGTTTCTTACAACCGAACCGAACCGGTGTAAAATAGATGACACAGCGCTATATCAGCGACGCCTTCTTTCGATTTGTATTCCGTCGTAATCCTACTGCTCGCCGTGTTGTGTCGAGGCCACATTGCTTTGTTACCTCACGTAACACGATTGGTTGGCGGTGGGACACATCGAATCGTTCGGTGTGGTTGATGAGGATCATCCTGCTCACTCCTGCTGTGGGGAGAAACGTTTCTATTGATAAGTGTCCCAGCTGCTGCGTGCAATCAATCTCGACAACTCGTCAGATTGGGTGTAGGGTACACGATACTTTATCTAGGCATGTATCAGATGTTATTAGACCATTCGACGCAACACAACATGGTACCTGGTGTATGAACCATTAATATGCATCTACTGGCATATATCTACAGAGGCTTGACCGGAAGACTATCGTATGGTAGAAGTAGTGCTTGAGACTAAAACAGGCTATAGTAGCTAACTAAACTAAACTTCAAGTCTAGAACCTTAAAAAGCTCCTCTGACCTAGGTCGATGTTTGCTAAAACCATGTGGTGACGGTAACCCTTCCAAAGGACGGCAAACAAAACTAACTGAAGCGCCCACCCAACCCTACGCACCGCAGCGCACTGTCCAAATTTACTGTAATAGAGTGTACCAACAAGCAACGGCCGACGGTGGAACTGTCGGAAAAAAACCCGCCCCCGCAGCACAACAAACGCACACTGGGCACCGAAGTGCAACGCTGTCGTGATATACGGGGTGGCGGGTGCACCAACAAGCAAACGCCGGTCGGAGGGCTGCAGAGAGAAATCCCGCCCGGGATATACAAGAAAGATAGAACGCACCAAACATCATCCGGAGCAGAACAACAGGCGCACAGCTCCACAAAAACCGCAAAATACACCAACACCACCCTCTCGGTTATGGGTGCAAATCGACATACAAAGGGCAAATGGACAAGATAAAAGGGCCAACCAAACGCTGCTGTGTGCCGCGATACAATACGATACCATCTACGGTGTACAGGGCAACACCAACAAATATTGGCCAGTCGTAGGGCCGTCGGGAGGATTTCCTCCCTGAATACGTACAACTCACCACACAGCCAAAGCAAAAACGACGGGCGCAGAGCTCTACAGGTAGGTTACATACCACACCCTCTTCTGAAGTGTGCGCCGATATACGAATGATAAGCAACCTGATCGAAGTTGGAACAACAAAGTTGGGAGAACAATAAAGACAACGCGCGGCGGCTAACCTCCTCCGTTGTCGCGATAACGTTAAAACTCGCTTCGGACGACAGACAGACCCAGCCAGGAACGTCCCAGTCTAAACGTTCTCCACGCCATCAGGTTACATCCATGTTCCACATCTCTCTCGCACGAAACGCAATGCCCATCTTACACACGAATCCCACGACACCATCTCTTTATTATTGTCCCTCGACAACGACAAGTTACAGCTTCCCTGTACACAGCACAACAGGCGCTCATCGAGATACACCTCGCCTCCTCCCGGGTTCGGGCTGAGCGAAGAGCGAAAAAAAATGAGAAACAGTTAGAAGGGCAGCCGGCCGCTGCCCACGAAACCTCCACTACGCTATATATGACGTTCCTCAAAACGTCCCGCAGAGCTCCATCAGTTCGACAGCCAGCCGGCCGCTGCCTCGCCAAACCTCCACTACGCTATGCTACGCTATGCTACGCTATGCTACGCTAAGCCGTTCCTCAGAACGTGAAGCGCAGTGCCCCACGAAGCAGGGCCGCCGCCGACCATAACCGCAAGACGACCAAAAGATTCGCATGCATGCATACATACATACGCGTTCGACGTGACCCGCCTACTAGTCGGTATCCGACTGGGACCCGTCGGCAAGAGTCGCCCCGTCGTCCAGCGTGAACTCCACCCCGTCCGGCAGGATGTTGCCCGTGACGAGGGTGTTCTGAGCGTCGTCGAAGCGCAGAGAGTCGATACCGATGAACTCGTTGTCGATGATGAAGTTGTCGTCCGACCCCGTGACGGCGACGCCCTTGCCCTCCACGGGGTCGGAGATTTTGTTGTTCCTGATGTAGTTCAGGCGAGGGCGTCCGTCCCAATCCGCGGAAGCCTGCGAGTTTTTGTTTTAGCGAGGTCGCGGGGGGTGGGAGAGTGGAGACGTGAGGCGAAGCGTGGGGCCGTTATCAAAACGCTGTCTGCACGTGCATGAAGCAGACTACCAAGTAGAACATGACGAATCGTGTGGGGACCTCAAGGAGCTGATCTCCATGTAGTAGTCGTAATGCTGAAGCAATGGCTCGTATCGCATGGGAACGTTCGATACGTCGCTCGATATATTGGATGAGTCGTGCCGTGTTCTTTACACGTTCCAAGTTAGGCTCTATGACTCGACACAATAACTAATACCTGGTACGAGTACTCGTACCTGATATCTGGCACAAGATAGTTCAATGTCACAGGCAAATCGAATAGTGTCGTGAGATCACGCGTTCCGCCTGTGTCGATGCCGTGCGTGCGTGCGCACGCCGAGCACGGCTGGCAAAGAAAGCGATGCGCGCCAAAAACAAAGACAAGACAGGCAAAAGGCGCTCGGACCCCATCCGCACGAGCGCGAGCACGCCAACCTACGTTCCAGCTGCGTGCCGCTCGACGGAACATGAACATCATCTCGAACGTTTGGCGCGCAAAAATGAATCTCCCCTCTGGCGTTTGATTAAGCTGGGGCCATTCTCGAGCTCCTCCTATGTGTGATTAAAACCCGTTTTTTTGCTTATTTTCCTGCGTGGCCGACCGGAAGGCCAAAATACCCTCGTAGGGACGCCCGCCATAAACCTCGAGGGCGGGTGTCCTTGAGCATGTTCTCGCTTGGTTTCCCACTATTCCACTATTTTCGTAGCTGCCTGGCAAATACATGCAGCAATAGTAGTGTTCCCGTTCAATTGCAACCCTCTTCAAAAGGGTGTAGTTAGGTAACTACTGTAGGAGCGGAGTATAGGCATGCCTTGCCGAACTAACCGCATCGTTTACCGAACTGAGTACATAGTTCAACTGCTCCGGCTGTCCCAACACCACCACAACTGTTGCAGCGCTGCCGCGCCGGGAAGGGGTGGGGGATTCTTCGTAAGGAAGTAGCGCGAGCTGTTTACCGGGCCGTGAACGGGATGTCCGATTTGCACCGACGATAACACAGCGTGCAAGAACTACCTACGTTAGTGTGACTTACCTCTGCCTCGTCGCTGCCGCGGTAGAAGAAGACGCCGTAACGGAAGTTGTCCGACATCACGTTGTCGTACACGTCGCACTCCTGTGCCCCAAGGCTCAATCGGATGCCGTACTTGCCCCCCTGAAGAACGAAAAAGTTGAAGGCACACAAAAAGTCGGCAGTGGTGGTGATGGTGACGTGAGCGGTAGGGTGTCGTCGGAGGGAGGGGGTTTCGGACACTTTTGTCGTCCGAGTATGTGCCCCAAGATGCTTACTTCGTATATACTGAAACAAATCTGGCTATCCGCGAGATCTCCGCGAAATCAAAACGGTGGGGGCGCAAACCATACGAATCTCATCTTCCAAGGGCAAGGTAGGTAGATGTTCACCCCAACTCGCGTCGCAATAAATAGTTCATACGACGTACGTTACTGTCAGGTCTGTCTTTATGTCGTTATCTGTGAATGTGAGCAATGTACCTGGTAGGACACAGACCTACCGGATGGGACCAATCTACGCTGTCAAAAGAAGCGCTAGCTATGTACAAGGGTACTACTTCAGTACATGTCGTGCTTATGGTAGCACGGGGCCGTCCGTATGATCTCAAGAGCGACTGATTGAGCCGTGTTCTCGCTACGTAGTGCTTGTTGTTGCGAGGACAGAAAACGCTGGCACAACAAGCAATCTCGACGGGAGGTCACCCCGCCTCGAGGCCCCCAACGTGGCTGCATCCACCTCGCGATGCACACTCCTCGCGAGCGAAACAAACGCAACACAGCGGTAGAAGCAGCAGCAGCAGCAGCAGCAAATCGGAGCCTCGTGTTCGCAAAAACTGCTGAAGCTCTCCTAACATCTCAAGCCCAAGAATCAAAACTGACTACGTACGGGCTGGGGCTTGAAATAATACAAGCGCTGCAATTGTTGTGTAGTTGTGCCGTACGCGAGGTTCCCGCTTGCTGCTGCCGCTACCGCCGCTGCTGCCGCTGCTACCGTTGTGTTGCGTTTATTTTGGACTTGAGGAGTGTGCATCGCGAGGTGAACCCACGTCGAGGTTTCGATCCCTTCCCCCCCCCCCCCTCCAGACGGCTCGACCCGACTGACCTCCATGACGTTATCGTGCACCGTGACGCCCGTGGACTCCACGATGCCGAAGTCGCCCTCCAAGTTACGCCTGCACGTGTTGCCGTAAGCTTCCGCGTAGTCCGTGGAGCGGTGGAAGAAGATACCGGCGCGAGCGTTGTCCTCCACGAGGTTGTCGAACACAAGCGCCCTAAGAAAGAGCAAGAAAAAGAGGGGGGGGGGAGGGGGGATTACCACCTATGTCCAGTGCTCAACAGCATAGTGATGCCTTCGATGATAACGAAACCCGACCAGTTAGCAGCTATCGTGGCGTTAGAACAGTCCAAATAACGCGTCTAGAAGAAAAACGTGGGGCACGAAAATGGCTCCGCTCCTGTTTTCCACGCCATGGCCCAACGAAACGCAAAACTACCGCTTCGAGACGCCGGGGGGTGCAATGGGTAATGGAGGAGGCTCGCGAAACGAATCTACTGCATAATGTACCCGTGTGTACTTTCCCGCTGGTATACCTGTGCCCATGTTCCCTGCTTCATCCAGGACGGATACTCATGGAGCGACACTCATGGAGCGAATGACGAGCTCACTATAGCAGGCAGAGTCGCTGTTGAAAGACGTCGAGGTCACTGATCAAAGCACAGCCCAGCAAAACGCGTCGCGACACACCGCCCCCCCCCTCCATTGAGCCGTCTGGGTGATGTGATACCTCAAGGGCCTCCCGTTTACAGACACGCCTTACTAAACGTTTGGCAACGGCGTAGGGTCGCCGGCCAAGCGTAGCACATGCAGCCGGCGTGTGCAGACCCCCTCCACGTACGGGGCGCGCGCAAACACATCTAAGTCGCCAATTTACATGGCCGCCTCTATTACACGGGGAGGGGATAAGGCACGCCAAAATTTTAGGGCATGCTTTAGTTTTGAGCTGGGTGAAGCCTGGGATCCTAAAGAAAATGTGAACCAGAAGACCCGCACCGTCCGACTGGAAATCTCCGAAAATATGAGTGGTTTTAACGCCTTCCACCCACGCAAACAAGTTGACGGCAGTTAAGAATACCCACGTAAATACCCACGAGCGCGACTTTCCATACCTTCCCATACATCGCCACCTATACATTAATATCGACACTGACGAAAAACGGCGGCTTAAGAGCCGTGAGCGGCACGGATGGCTTACCCTTTGCAGCGCTTGCTGTATTCGATGCCGTGCCATCCGTTGTCGTGCACCTGTAAGGATGGAAGTAAGCATGCAGCAATCGGGTTTGGCACAAAAAAAAACAAGGTTCGTCAACACATTTGAACATCCAGGCGAGTAATCGACTGTCGTCTAGGTCAAACGCCACGCAGGTGGAGCGGAAACCCAAATTCAACGACATGTGCGTTCGAGGGTCGATTGGTGGTGAGAGCGCCAACATGCACAAGGAGATACGGGAAAGATTCTCGCTGCACGAACCCGAGATAACAACACCGACAGCGACATTTTAACTTCAGAGACAGAACAGTCGCCAAAACTACTACGGGCCTTATGGACATGGGGTGTGCCCTAAGGCAAGCGGTTACCGACGACAACGGTAAACCACGGATAATTTTTCAACGTCAAGTAGAAGCAAGGAGAGTTTTTGCGTTTCGAGTTTCGCGGTTCATTATATTCCCTTGACCTGCAGGACACCCCCGCCGAAGCGGCATGCATGACTTACGTGGTTGTCGGAGATGGTCATGCCGTCGCTGTTGTCTTGAGGGTTCATGCCGTTCAGGTAGTTGTCGTAAATCTGGTGGCGCAAAACAGTCCAAGAGTCCGTTATTATACATGTGCACAGCGAGACGTGCACAGCGAGCAGAGCAGACCCACCATAATGACGATGACCATGACGCGACGGCGAGTGACGACCGGGCAACGCAAATGGTGGCAATGGTGGCGGTAGGCGTCCTACGACCACCACGCCCCGCTCACGAGGGGAAAAAGAGGGAGCTACCCCGTGACGCGAGTATACAAAGCTGTTGGGTTCATGCCCAACCTCGTGGAGCTGGTAGTTTTAGAGCTCTGGCGTCACGATAGTTTCTGAGCAGCCACAGCGACGACGCCACCACGTAGCGTTCGATTCGCTGTGCGCTCGAGCCACACTCGATAACCCCTGAAATCCTTTCAGAACTTGCACTGTACAGAAACGAATATCCCAGTCCAATTTCAAGCACTTTGCCCGCGAAACGGGAGTCCAGTCCTTAACCCATTCAAAACTGAAAAAAAACGTCCCACACTAATTCCAAGTATTTCCCCCCCAAATTCGTGGGACCAGTTGTTTTAAAAGGGGTTAAGGCCTATACGGGTTGTTGTAACTTACACGTGCCCATTTCGGACTTCAGAGGGAAAATCACGAGTAGCATAAGGAGGCATGCTGCTGGGGCATAGGGGATAGGTGATGGCTTCGAAGTGCACCGGAAAGAGGCGTAAGGCACGCACGCAGCAGGACGACACCTGTGCGCTGTTGCAGCGCTCTTCCTATTAATAGAAGGTTGGTAAGACCGGGCTCGCCGCTTTCTAGGTCGCTATACTAAAATCAAGTCAATTCAAAAGGGTCGCGGCTTACCTCGTTGCCGGTCCAGAGCGTGTTTCCTTTCATCCCGTAGCAGTCTGTATAGCCAGGCAGGCAGGCATAGGCAGCAATAGCCAGGCATAGGCAGGCGTCGAGGTGGGTGCGGAAGGACGTTGGTTGTTAAGCGAACGACCGGTTGGAGCGAAACCGCCAAACACGTACTATGTATGATGTATGTGGTGCACCGAGCAACACATATACGGCACGAGAACAAGCAAGTGTCAACCAACTCAGCGCGTGAGACAGCGAAAGAGAGACAGAGTGACAAGAGTGAGTGAGACAGAGACCGTGTGGGTGAGAGAGAGAAACAGAGAGTCGATGAGCGAACCAGAGAGTGTGCGTGAGAAAAAAGGAGAAGGAAGGACGGGCAACTGTAAAAAGCGCGGCAGACAGACAAATACACTACGTGTGTCGGCAGGGTGGCTGACGCACTGTAACTTTCGCCATCACACACTGATGCGCCTGTGTGTTGAAAATGGTCGGGACACCAGGCCGTCAGGACAGCTCGCCCTATTAAATGCCGCCAAGTTGCGACGACACCCATGACATGCCAAATCTGCTGGCTGGAACCGTGTCCAATGAACTCACATGCGCCGATGAACATGTCGTGGATCTTGTTGCGCTTCAGCGTGCCGTAGACGCCGACTCTGGAGAAGAGGGACAGGTCTCCCGGGAAACGGTCGTCGTAACCTTCTACCTTCCACACCAGGCCGTAGTCGTTGTCTGCCCGAAAAATGGTGCACGCAAGCGAAATAAAAGGGATTAGAGTGTGTTGCTTCTTCAAGCTGATTAAACTAAACGTCGCCAGCAACATGCAGTACGAGGCCTTACGTGTGACCAAACCTTCAGTATGCGATCAAGCGCAGAACTGCCATGATGAGACCAAGCGCGGAACGGTCGGCAACGACATTACACAGCTGCTTACTGCTGTCGCTTTTTCTGTAACCACCACCGTCACTCATAATTCATCGCTGGAATCACCACCGTCACGATGGCTATCGGCAAGGCCAACATCATCATCAGCAACTACCAGGAAGAGGGAGACAGTGCAAAACACAGCAGTGGTAGCAGAGTGCTATACAACCAGCGCGCTAAAATTGAAAGGTTCCAAGTCATCGCTGGCAGGAAGCAGAGCGCCCTCTGTCGCAGACGCTGCTCTCTCCTCGCCTTTCCCTCACACCGAAGCGTCCCGTCGTAATAAACATAGGGGTAATATGCCATAGGTTAGGATTACTTCAAATGCGGGACAGCATCGGCTGCAGCCTACGTAAAGGTAAGGGTAGGAGTTGGCTACGAGGCAAAGCGGAGGCCGTGCACAAAAGGATTAAAAAAAAATGTGATTTAAATCAATGTCACGTGTGAGATCAATGCCACTCCGTGCGAGGTACTTGGTCACCCCGTTATAAACTGCTTGCAGGTACGTACGCGTAGCGCCTCCAAGCCATGCCCGATTGCGTGCAACCCGGCAGGGCGAGTGGACCTCAATAGGAATAACAACACATAACATTGACCTGCCAGTGCCTATTCTGCTGTCTATGATAAGAGCCTGCATGGAAGAGGGGTTGCGAAAACCGCGGCAGCGAAATAAATGCTCGCATCTGTGGGAAAGACCACAACGCTCGGGAAATACATACTTCGCCCGAAAAATAAAATATTGAGACGCGGTCATCATGCAGTCCCGTCTGATTCGAAGCGGCAAAACCCAATCTCTTCGCAGGCGTTCACCCGCCCCCCCCCCCCCCCCCCCCCCCCCCCCCCCCCCCCCCCCCCCCCCCCCCCCCCCCACCCCCCCCCGCTCCGATCTTGGCGGCTCTGCTGCGATACCGGCAGGGGCACTCACTGATGTCATTGTGGTAGTCGCCCTCGTTGCCGAGGTAGGAGATCTCGCTGTCCTCGACGTCCATGCGAGAGATCCAGGCCTCGCCGGTCGTTTCGTCCTCCAAGCTCAGAGCCGCGATGTACGCCCTGCCTTCAAGTCTTTCGTCGCTGCCCCCCTTGGACTCGTCGTAAGACGTGATGGCCGTGTCGAGGATGGAGATCTGGCCCGCCATCGCGATGATGGGTGCGTAGGACGTCTCATCGCTCTGCGCAGGAAACGCACCAGTGGGGAGGGGAGGGGAGGCGAGGGGAGGCGAGGGGAGGGGAGAAACGCCGTCGCGCCGCTTAGTATGGCTGTTGTCGGCATCGAACTATATATCGTATGTACTGTTTTTGGAAACTCCTTGCAAACCGAGAACCCGTGATTCAGCGACAAAATTGAAACTTGTCCCAATCCTTAATACGTGTATTCGGATAATTTCGGCAGCAGTAGTATTAATAGGATACATTTCACGACGGCAGGGATAAGTTGAAAGAGATGAGCCTCAATACTAAGGTACTGCGTATTACGTAGTCGGAGGGTAGCGTGCGGTAAGCGTGGAGCAATGAAATTAGAGCGGTGGGTGCGTCGACCGCACCACGGCGAAATAAAAGAAAGCACAGAAAACGCTGGTCGCGTATGTATGTCCGTGAAAAATGGACGTGGCCGCGTATGTAAAAAAAAACGTATGGATGGGCGTTGGCATGGCACCGTATCATACCGTGCGCACGTTGGCCTCGACTGGATGGGCGACATGTACAAAACACGTGCAGGCCTGACAGCAGCAGTGTGATATTAATAGTGATATTTACTATATTAATAGACTTCCCTGAAGTATGCTCCGTATAAGAACAATTGTGTGTGTGTTCTTCACATTAAACCTTCCTTTCTACCCGTCGACATCCAGCACACCCAGTGTCCGTGCCGATTCTTCATCCTAAAAAGGTACCAGTTCTGTGGTCACAAAACTACGACACAGAGATACTACACTCAGTGCAGTAAGCAGAGCAGACAATGCAACGCCATATACGACAGGCAAGACCTACCCTGCTAGCAATCCAGGTGCATGCAAGAGAAAAAAAGAGAAAAAAGAAAAAAGCGAAAAGAAAAAATAATAAAAAGTAAATATACTGAAGCAAATCAACAATAAAGCAACCAAATAAAAAGCATGACGAAAAAAGAAAGAAAGTGTCGTGCTTCTCCCAGAGGAGATGCGACCTCCAATAAAAAACCAAATGAAATGAAAGAAAATAAAATGGACCGAAACAGCGCCAACAGAGCAAGACTGAGAACGACAGGATAGGACAGCCAGCCGGAGCACACCGAAGGCCAGCCGAGGCAGGTTTGTGCCCATAGTACAGGCAGGTTCTACCAGCTAGTCGGTCTGGCACCTACTCTGTTTGCCGTCTCTTTCCTGCTTTCGTCCGTCCTGGTTTCCCTATGACCCCCCCCACCCTCCGTCTCCCTTCCCTTGGGCGCCACCCATACAACGGGTACGTGGCACTTCCAACTCAATTCCGTTTCGTTCTCGTGTAACACACGAGAGTCCCGGAAAGAGAACGGGGAATGACAAAAACAAAATGAATACGTACGTAGCTAAGCCACCAAAGAAAGTCCTAGGAAAAATACGGAAGGCGGAGAAACAAAGGCAAAAGCGACCACGGTAACATAAATAAGCGAAACAAAGTAAACGAAGCAAATGATGCGAGGGGTTGTAGCATCGCTGTCGTGCCCCCCTTGAGAAGCAACAACAGGCAATACGACAAGCAAAAAAGAAAAATGAAAAAAAAAAGAAAAGAAAAATAAGAAAAAAAAACAATCAAACAAACAAACAAACAAACAAACAAAGGGAAAGAAAGACCACCAGAAACTACTCACATACGAACATGTGCGGGCGTGCGAGTATAACAGCTATTAATAGTGCCCTTCCCTCAAGTATGCTCCGTACGAAGAACACTCACACATCAAAAATCCGTGTGGGCGTGACAAGAGTAATGAGACAAAAGTTCCTTGAAAAATGGTTCGTACAGCACTCAGTACAAGTGCTATTGGAAGCGGGATGTCGTGAAAGTTGAAAAGTCGCCAACGGAGCGTTCTTCCCAAAAAAAACAACGGATCCGAACGGGCCCGATCTGTGACCCCGGCCCGACCCGACCCGACCCGAAACGAAGCACGCCGTGTCGGCAACCCGCCTCCGTAACGTTGGACGGCAACGAGAACACCTCGCACTCTTCGAGGCTCGTGACTGCGTGCGCTGTGAAATATTTGAGGATTCATGACAGCTCGCGGGCATGGTAAGATATCAATATTGTTTCACCAACACGCCCTATTAATAGTGAAACCTCTGCTTTACACGCCCTGTTAATAGTGAAACCTCTGTTTTGTGAGAAACAGAGTTAACTTGCTTGTATATCATGTTGACATCGGGGTATTTGTACGAAGCTCCACGCGACGTGCAATCCCAACGAGCGTCACGGGGTGGAGGGGTCAGCAGTGGCTACTTCTGTTGTAGTCAGCAGGATCTGTACTTTAGTACGAGCAGAGGTTTGTTTGCCCGACAAATAATAAATTCCCCGACGAAACAACGAACCAATCAATCCCATACCATGAGGTACTTTCGTACTTTCCATGGGTAATTGGTTCTTTTCTATGGTGGCATACGGTATGATAGCAAAGCCATTTTCGTATCCGACGGTGACTTTTCATTGTCTTTCTTTGGGTACATATAATACATATTATTAATATTTCTGGGGATCATAGTAAATAGGGCCATATATGGTTGGTAAAAATAGGGGAATATGTAGGTTTTAGTCTTTTCTATACCGTTGTTGTTGTTGTTGTTTTTCTTCACATTAAACTCGTTTCAGTTGCTAATCCCTATAGTCTGATCTAGCAAGATCACGGCCCGTGGTCACAAAAGTGCTAGAGCCATCAGAGAATCCTAAAGAACACGTACACTTAGCAGGGAAAGGATACACAAGTCCGAAGAGGTACACCTAAAATCCCTACAGCATGTTATGCGTGTCCAAAACTGAACTACACGCCCGCAATCTCCATTCGACTACAGCAGCATCGTCCCCCCCCCCCCCCCTCCCACTCTTTACCAATGAATTTGCCGACTACAGCGTAACTACTGTCTGAAGTGCTGTCTGTATAAAAACAAACGGTAGGCGTGGGAACAAGATGTAGGTCCTATTTACTAGTATTACTAGTATTACTAGTATTTACTATGGTCCCCGGTAATGGTATGCAGGTATGTATGTAAACCTTTCGCGGGGTACTGGCATCGTATGGTACTGTAGATGGTACGGCCAGTAGGGGGTACGACTCAAACAGTAGTAGTAGTCAGAAAGTAGTAGCGGTGGTAGTAGTGGTAGTAGTAGTAGTAGTAGTAGTAGTAGTAGTAGTAGTAGCATAAATAGTTGTAGTAGTGGTAGTAGTAGTAGTAGTAGTGGTAGTAGTAGTAGTGGTAGTAGTGGTAGTAGTGGTAGTAGTAGTGGTAGTAGTAGTGGTAGTAGTAGTAGTGGTAGTAGTGGTAGTAGTGGTAGTAGAGGTAGTAGTAGTAGTAGTAGTAGTAGTAGTAGTAGTAGTAGTAGTGGTAGTAGTGGTAGTAGTGGTAGTAGTGGTAGTAGTAGCGTAGTAGCACATGTCTGACCGCTACCCACCGCGGATTAATACGAGGCGCTCACATCACGACCACCACAATCACAATCGATTTTACACAATATTACAGAGTAGGCTGGAGTAGGTGTGATAGAAATCGAAGATACATTGAACACTACCAGGCCCCGTAATCTATGTATATAGTACTTGGTACACCACATAAATTGCATATCATGGTAATAAATACCAGGTACCTGTTACAGTAGTATAAATACGGACAAGATAGCATGGATAGCTGAGTCCATCCGCCCACAAGGCAGGGTCGAAGGTTATTTTTTTCCACTATTAGTAATAATACGCTCCGTAGACGCTCTGTACTTCGTACAACACAAATACACAGAATACAGGCAGTTACTGTACAGTAGGATATGACTGGTCTGCGGTATGGTGCGGGAGAGCTGCAGGATCACACGAAATAAAAGCAAAACATAAATGATAAATATCATACGGTAATGTTTAGTATTTCTCGTACACCTGATCCCCTGATACCCGTACTACAGCAGTACTGTACGTAAGTAGTAGCAGGTAACCACGAAGCCTGTTAGCGTCAAGATCGTGAGTTCGAGCCCCCCCGAGTGCATGCTCGTAGGGACTTTTTCTGGCAAAAAATATCTTGACTAGCGGAAAGCGCGAGAGCGTGAGTAAGCAAAATTCGATGAAGATCGACGAGCGTTGGGAAGGCTGAACCCTCTGCGCGATAAAAATCAAGGCAAGAACCGTAGTGGGGGAGAAGGGATAGGAGCCTACTTTGTGACCCCGGATCTGGGTTACGACTATTCAAGAGGGAGGGAGAAAGACAGAAGTGCGAAAATAATAAGTGGGATGGAAAAAAAGGTACAAATTCTACGATACCAACCAAGTACATATCTGGTATGCCAACCGTTTGTAGTACAAAAACCGTGGTTGCAAGACTGACGGGCTATCTAAACATCTGAACATAATCTGAACCACTCACTGATGATCTGATGATCTACTGTACATACACGTATCCTATCATACATATGTTGTGCTGGATGTCGACGGGTAGAAAGGAAGGTTTAATGTGAAGAACACACAGCAAATATAACGCCTTCGTTTCAGCGCGGCACGTACATAAGACTTATTAGTTATTGATAGTATGATATCTATGTCGTTATTATATGCCCAAAGGGGCTTCAGAAGATATCATGTGGGATTACCGCATTATCGCACTACTCGTACGCATATAATACGTCTTTACAGCTATTAATAGCTGTTTTCGCGGTGTCGAAATGGGTCTAGGTCGCCGAAACTACGTAACTTCTATAGGAAAGCCCTGCATTCATTTGCTCCCCCGCGCAGCCTCTGGCAGACCCATTTCCCACTTTGAACTTAGCACTGCCTGTGGCCCTCCGATCTGCTGCGACAATGGATATGGCACTTTTTGATTTTAGCTGGATATCTCTTGCCCCTTGTTTTTGCGATAATTTTTCCGTAAGGAGGTCAAATGTTACCCAAAAGTAAGAATTGCTTACGTAAGCACGGGCTATTTTGGCCGAATTCCGACATGACTGCCCACAAGGGGTAACATTGGGAAGCCCATCGATAGTAAATACATACCTTGTATCATACAAACATGGTGAGCGCGATCTACTGTAAGTATCACACCAAGCTGGTAAATACCGGTGTGAGTTTTGAGGGAAATTTCGATGTCACAGGTTTAAAGCAGTACCTGGTATTAATACTTGGTACGTACCAGTATATGATATCACATGCTGTAGAATACCTGGTACCGGTACGAATAACTCTCAACTGCCACGTGGGGCAACGACTGCTTCCCCTGAGGAGGCTGCTACTCATACTTCGCATACTCGTACTTCGAAGTAGATTTACAGCAGTATCAATGGACGTAGACGCTATGTTTCCCAATTTTGTACCAGCAGTATAAATAATATTAGTGCTGTGCTGCTTGTAATACCCATACTCGGCCTTTGCGTCGAGTGCATACCAGGAGGGCGTAAAATAGGCGCCCGGCTCGCGGCGCGCGCATTTTTTCAATATAAGCGTCAATATACTCACAATGTGCGTCTAACCCGCTCGGTTTAGCTCTTTGAGGCGTGCTTCGTCCTCAGGTAGAGAAAAACGGCAATAGTTTCAATCGAATTATCAAGGAAGTGAAGTACTCTTCGTATGCCAAAAGAGGAAACCAGCCCCAAATAAAGCATCTGAAGGCCGTTCCTAACGAACGAAAAACCCCCCACGGATTCGTGGCGTTTTGGCATGACAAAATATTACGATTCGTGAGATTTCTTTCCAAACGAAAATAGGTGATTGTTCGTCAAGTTTCGTGATATGTTCAAATTCTCAAAAATCTGATACGTATTTCAAACCCAACGGTATTTGAGGGCGGGGCCAACTCTCGCAGGTAGGTCACGGCCAGGCCGTGCCGGGCCGACCGCGCCCGACCCGGCCTGTGATATTCCAACCTTACGCGCCGTCGGTCAGGCCAGGTCCGCGCGAGGTTCCAATCTCTCTGACATGTTGTCCGCTCTGCTTGGCTCGTGAGATTTTCAGTTTTTTTTTGCTTTGCTTACTGTCCACAATCGGCGTGCGAAACAGGGTCTGCCATGCCCCTATACCGGCCATCGGATAATGTTGGTGTCGGGTGGGTTACGTAGTGCCTTCATCAAGCGTATTTCTAGCCACGACAAAATGTCTTGAATCGCGATTTTGTTTTTTTTAGGGAAATTGTAGAAAAAAATGGAATCATGATTCGTGAGGTTTTTGTCGTGAATCACGACATAAAAAAACACGATTCATGACAAAAACCTCACGAATCGTGATTTTTTTCGTTCGTTAGGAACGGGCGTAAGACGAAATCAACACAAAGAAAGGCAACAAAAAAAAATGTTCGCAGCGAAAACCACGCCAAATAAAAAAAACGCCCACGGCGAAAAAGGACCCGCACCTTTTTTTTGTACGGCGAAAAATGGCGAGGCACAGGAAAAGCGTGGTGCGGCTCCTCCGGTTGTTGTTGTTGTTGTTGTTTTTTCTTCACATTAAACTCGTTTCAGTTGCTAATCCCTATAGTCTGATCTAGCAAGATCACGGCCCGTGGTCACAAAAGTGCTAGAGCCATCAGAGAATCCTAAAGAACACGTACACTTAGCAGGGAAAGGATACACAAGTCCGAAGAGGTACACCTAAAATCCCTACAGCATGTTATGCGTGTCCAAAACTGAACTACACGCCCGCAATCTCCATTCGACTACAGCAGCATCTCCCCCCCCCCCCCCCTCCCACTCTTTACCAATGAATTTGCCGACTACAGCGTAACTACTGTCTGAAGTGCTGTCTGTACAAAAACAAACGGTAGGCGTGGGAACAAGATGGAGCACGCAGCTGCTGTCTGAAGTGCTGCCAGAATGACAGTCCGCGGGCACAAAGTGAAAAAGAACAGCCAACCAAAGCCATCACGTCAATTGACAATTACCCGAATCTATCCTGAACGGTCTGTGTTAGGCACAGCATTATAAACATCGACACTGATTAGGAATCGTTCCACATTGAAGGGGTCTTCCACGATCAGGCACACAATGAGGGCACCCGGGGTGTCCGCGCCATCTCTGCCGCGTCTCTCTACAAAACCAGTGACGTCATCCACACCGACCCAACAACAACATTCGGGGGAAAAAGCGAAGAATTTGTCAACAGAAAACAGAAAAACAAAAATGTTCGTCCGTCACGGGTCGATGTCGTCCGTGCTCCGGATCGCTTCTCCTGTGCGCTGCTGTGCTGCTGCGCCGGCGCGCTGCTGTGCTGCTGCTCAGGCGCGCCGCTCCGGTGCCGCTCGGCCAGTCCTAGCACGACCACACTCGACCCGCTCCGTCCGTACACGCTCTCGTTGCTGTCCTTCCCAGTCGGCTCCTCGCTTTCTCTCTCGTTGCACTCAGGGTGCTTGGTCTGAAAAATAAAAATTCTCGCGCTGAAGGGATTGACCAGTCCAACAACAGCTCGTCGCCACACGCTCCCTCCTCCTTTGATGGCGAAGCCAGGTTACTGAGACAGTACAGCTCCCTCTAGCAAACATACCTAGGGCTGTGTACGTAGTGTCCGTCCACCTTTCTGATGGCGTCTGCCTCCGCGCACAAAAGTGAGATGGACATTGCTGTCTACACCGACGGCCAAAAAGGCCCGTGCATCTGGACTTTTGCGCCTGACGCACCAGTGCCGATCCAACTCTACCGCTGCACACGCTTCGCGGCGGGTGCGCAGCAGCAAGAAGGTATCGGTCCGCTTGAGGGTGAGTCTAGCCTTGCTCGCTAGAAAGACCCCCCCCCTCGCTATGGGCCATGCCAAAGCAAAGACCTTGCCGAGGCAGCGAGGGGAAAAAGGGTGGTACATGTTAAAAAAGACGGGATTTACGACTAAAAGGTGCGGCAGCGCAACATTTCACCACCCATTATACGCCCTCGTGTGCATACATTACTCTCTAGGTAGGCACACACCGCACCAAGATATGTATGATACCTGTACCAGATACCAAATACCAGGTACATATATTACATCAAACCAGGGGAGAGTGATACAAGATGTTGCACCTCCGGCATATACCTCGCATCATATGATATTATATCATACGAAGTATCATATGTAGCACTACAGCAGTAGTGGTTTGACTACAGCAGTGTTTTATCGCCATTAAATATCATATATAACAGCGCGGGGAAGCACCTTTCAACGCAACAAGTCGACGATCGTCGGCGTACATGTACCAGGTATGGGGTTCGTGTGCCTACGTATACAACATGATTGTGTCCTACGTACCGCCCTCCTCGGCTATATGGGCTATGACGGGCTATGACCCTCCAAAATTTGGAGGGTTATAGCCCATAGAGGGTCATAGCCCATAGCTCCTGGGTGCGCAATTACAAAATCCAAATTGCAGAAAAATAAAAAATATGAGTGTAATATACTGCTGTAGGTATGTGTGTACATGCCTTGTTTTGCTTTTCTTTTCCACACATCTGGATTGCTAACAGGGTAGGTCGTGTCTGTCGTACATCATATATGTGGGCATTGCATTGTCTGCTCTGCTCACTGCATTACATTGTAGTATTTCTGTGTCATGGTTTTGTGACCACATAACTGGTATTGTATCTCTCTAGGATGAAGAATCGGCACCTATGGGCTATGACCCTCCAAACAAAGGCATAAATCGGTACAGACACTGGGTGTGCTGGATGTCGACGGGTAGAAAAAACGGGTTAAATGTGAACTACCTGGTATACTCAACTCGTAGCTGCTACCTGCCATACACGTATACCCACTATTAATAGCATCGTATATATACGTAATACTTCGTATATCATGTAGTATTCATATTGATATATTATTAGTAGGCGGCCTTCAGGCTGGTACTAAGAAAGTGTAAACAAACAAGCACACTCGTAGTATATCAATAGTTTTGTGTCCACACATCTGACAAGCATAATGTCGGTGGACGGTGGACGAAAAAACGAATTTCGGTTCAGCGAAAAATGCGCCGGACTATTTTTTATGCCCGCCCCGAAAAAGGGTGCGACCCTCGAACGTGTAAGTGCAGCAAGCCGCACATTGTCTCCAGCGCATTGGTAAGCGGAACTCTGACGAAAACAGTGCTCAAGCGCACCGCCGCACCCCCTAATTATAACCGTGGGTGCCTGCTGGTACCTTGAATATACACAAATCCTGTCGTACGAGTACCTGGTACGAGTATATGCCATATGCATGCGCATGGAAAACTCGAGAACAAACAACATCAACAAGAGGCGGGTCCCTCCATAAGGCGACCGGGGTAACTGCTATATCATCAGGCTAGTACTACTACGTATACACCCATGACACCGCTGTCTTTTTTATTGTTTCTCTACGTACTCGTATATTCCGGGGGAACAAATTACATATCATACATACGAGGAAGTATAATTAGAACCAAATTTGGCATACAGCAGTATGAACATACTTCGAAGTATCATCATATCATTGCGGGATACTTCCACCTTTGGTATTTTATTTTTATTTATTTTGGGATACTTCCACCTTGGGTAATGATTACTACAATGGTATTATTCCAACAGAATAGTAGGACGGTTTTAATGTGAAGAACACATACACTTAATATGTATACCCCCCCCCCAATACCAGTTACAAATTAATGAACTATATACTCGTGTAACACATATATATATGAATATATACCAGTATTATACCTCGTTCACATGTCAGATATGGTTCATACTGCTGTAGCACGGCATTGACGGCACCGAGTTCTACCGTGAGAGGGTAAGAAGGCTATAATAGAGAGGTCGCGAGCTGTGCTGTGCATGACACGTATATAGCTCTATTAATAATCCAGTCCTCGCCAAAACGATGACAGCAGTAATCATAAACCATGACTCTCTGTCTTCGACGCAGCAGGCCTCACAGACACAAACAAACTGTGTCGGAGAAGAAGACGGAGAAGATGCTGCTACGACGTTTACCGGTTCAGACACCCCTGGCTCCACCGCTCGTCATCGAAGAAGCTGGCCAGAGTTATAGACAGACGGCCCAGTTATTGTATCTGGGCGGTGTTATCCACGAAAGCGCTGATCTTTCGCTCGAAACCGGACGACGGATCCGCCTCATGTAGGCATGCCTCGAACGGTTCGGACCGGAGTCAGTCGTGTTATACCCTGATAAAAGTATAATATAGGACAACCGCCCCACTTAGTCTGAAAGTCAGCATGCTGAATGGATATCGAGGTGATTGGGACCCTGCTGTACGGGTGCGTGAACGTGAACCCTCAGCGCGAAACAATTTGCCACGCTCCGAACGGCGCACCCACCAAGAATTCCTCCCGCGAGTTATTGGGCTTCCAGCGCCGACGACGCAACGACCACACCACCCTCTCGTCTTCAAGAAGACACGGTGGTGCGAGAGCATCGAGATGACCATCCGTAAACGGACGGCTCTTCTTCAAGGGGGCCGTGGCGGCAGGCGGCAAAAGGAGGGGCGATTACCCAGTCGGGTGGTGTTCGCGTCGACAACCGGTGGGGAGGGGCCGAGGCCGGGCGGGTAACCGAAGACTTGCCATATATGCCTAGTCGGCGATCTCGAGTGTTTCAAGCCACGAAGGGGTCCACGCAATACTCCCCGTTGGTGTTTGGAGTTGAGACCGCGGCGTGGATCATTGCAACAACAAAGGCGGGCACGCCGGGGGGTCCTCGAAGAAGCCGAACGGGTCACCGTCAGGTGGCACAAGGACAAGGCGATATTGAGTAGGGAAGCGCCACGCATCCGTTAAGGGTGGCGTCGAGGGGAATGGGAAGGGGGAGGGGCAACGATTCGAAGGGAAGCCGCCGTTGATGAAATCGGGAAGGAGACGGCAGACACGGTAGCAAGGTACTAGGCTGACTATGGTAGTACTTGTAGGTAAAACCTGTCTATGCTACTCGTACCGCAAACTACTGCGCCTGCCCCGAATGTGCAATTTCGTGTGCTGTGGTTTTTCCTCTTTCTTTCCTTCCTTTCGTGAGTATTCTTACTATTTTATGAGAGTAGAACTCTTGTTTGTCTTCGGGGGTGGCAAGCCTGTTCTCGGTTCGGTGGTGCGTTCTGTTTCTGTTTTTCTGGTTGTTCGTTTTGCATAGCCTGTCGCATCAATTCCGGGGGGGCACGATATTCGTTTATTTATATTTGGTGTCGTTCTTTCTTTCTTGTCTTTCGTGTGTATCTCCTTCGATATATACGAAGTACATATATAGCTGGCGTGTATATGTTGTGCCTTTACTGTGTGTGTGTGTTCTTCACATTAAACCTTCCTTTCTACCCGTCGACATCCAGTGTCCGTGCCGATTCTTCATCCTAAAAAGGTACCAGTTCTGTGGTCAGTACCCAGGTACGATGTCAAGGGGTTGCATCGTTTACTTTTCTTCTCTTAATGCATTACAATCTAGTTCGTATATCTGACGTAGTTTTTGGACCACGAGAGCTTGTACCAGTGTCTCTACGATGAAAAATCGGCGCACACACTGACTGGGTGTGCTGGATATCGACGGGGTAAAACTAAATCACGACGGTTTAATGTGTAGAACGCACACACGCACAGACTCTACACTCTACACTGCCTGCCTGGTGTGCAGAAAAGGCAAAAAGCAACGACCGGTCGGTGTCGTACTGCATTTGCATTGTTCGGCAGCTTGTGCCACAGCCAGACATGTCGGCAGTAGAGAACAAAAATACGTGCACGTATCAAGCTGGAACGATGCCCCCAGAATATATACCTTGTGGTATTTGTTTCCACAATGTTTTACACTTGTGGTACTACAGCAGTGTCTCTGTGTGTTCTTCACATTAAACCGTTCTTTCGTTCTTCCTACAATAGTCGACTACTTAACCATAACCCATAACAACCCATATAACAACCCATAACACAGCACCCAGTGTCCGTGCCGATTCTTCATCCTAGATAGATACAAGTTATGTGGTCACAAAACCACGATACAGAGATACTGCGTTGCAATGCCGTAAGCAGAGCAGACAATGCCATATACGACAGACATGACCTACCCTGGTAGCAACCCAGATGCGTGAAAGAGAGAAACAAAAAACCAAAGAAAAGAAGAAGAAAAAGCGGGAAAAAAAAAGAAGTAGATGACTCAACTACTACTTACTGCTGCTTGTCGTTGCTGTCGACTGTATCCGGAAACCGAAACCCGATTCGTGTGTGTGCGTGTTCTTCACATTAACCTTCCTTTCTACCCGTCGACATCCAGCACACAGGTTTAATGTGAAGAACACACACACCCAGTGTACGTGCCGATTCTTAATCCTAAGAAAGATGCCAGTTCTGTGGTCATTCGCACAGACAAACGACGAACGGAAACCGGAAACGGTCTCCCCTACCAGGTTCCGGTATGGGCTACGTATGACCCTCCTTTTTGTGGAGGGGCATAGAGTCATAGCCCATAGGATCTCACAGCAACGACCACTATCATCATCATCATGTCTATCTACTGCAGCAGCTGCTGCTGTGCTGCGCTGACTACTATTAATATCTGTTGTACCAGACCCACGTCGCGACAGACAAGACACCCAACACCACACTTACTTATTCTGCACACACTTTATCTCCACTCTGCTCCACTATTATATACTGGTACGAACAATTCTTCTGTAATGTTACGATGTACTGGTACCAGGTACCAGGTATAAATGTATTCTCCTCTTCTCGCTCTCCACGTTCCACAAAAATGTACCTAAAAAGGTACAGGTTAAGCGCTGAACAAATTAAATGCCACACAGACAGGTAAAAAGGTAAAGCCAATCCCTTCCGCTTGGAAAAAGAGCAAATACCGGAACGTTTGATGGATTTCATCAAATCGAGATCGGGAGCGAGAAACGAAAGGCGAAGATAATACGAGTAAAAGGAAAGAAAAGCAGGAGAGCTAAAAATCAGAGCGCCCTCGTGCCGCAAGAAAATGCCCGCGCCGTATAAATATAATACGTTGTACGCAAGGTCGACAGCCGGAAATCGGGAAGCTTATTCGTAGGCGTGTAAGATATGCATACACACAACAACCGCAACAACCGTCAATATCTACCTTATTAACCCTTATAGGACTGGAGTCCCGTTTTGGGGACAAATTACTTAGAATTAGACTGGTTTGTCCCCAAAATGGGACTGCAGTCCTAAAAGGGTTAATAGAGGTGCAAGTTAAAATATTACCTGGTGGTGGTAACAAGATACCTGGTTCGTACCTGGTAATCGGTCGGGTATGTTGATGTATGACATGTATGCGCGTAATCTGAGTGCAACAGCAGCAGGTATTTCATACCAGGTACCAGTTGGGTTGCAACGCACATTAAGGGCGGCGGGTTTAGTACTCAAAAGTGCTGTTCGATGCCGCCCAGCCCGAGATTGTTCATCAGGTGCACCATGCACCAGTACGGGCACCACAGCAGGCATTCACCATACACCAGTACGGGCACCACTTGGCCCGTTATTCAGGGCGCTTTCGAATGAAACATTCAGACTAAAAACGAACGTAAATCAGCAGTGCGGAGTACCTGGCACACATTACCTGTGGCAAACGTTCAGCCACAGGGACTACACAGCAGTACCGCGGTATCATACACCACAATTAATACTACTGTAAATTCTACTGATACTACTACTACTGCTGTGCTGTACCAGAAATAATGTGTTTAAGAAGTGTATCCACGCGCCGGGGACAAATAACTTGGAATTATAATGGGATACGTTTGAAGTGCTGCTGAGCTACGTACCATTGA
The DNA here is from genome assembly GCA_008828725.1 of Saccharina japonica. Lineage (NCBI taxonomy): Eukaryota > Phaeophyceae > Laminariales > Laminariaceae > Saccharina > Saccharina japonica. The sequence goes on along the minus strand of MEHQ01000048.1, from coordinate 1,801,397 downwards.
CCACAAGCAGTGCATGCAGTATTTTACATATACTCGGTATATCATACGTAGAAAAAGCAAAAGGGATAACCCCGATCCTCGAGCTCGACGACCCTACCCCCGGCATGCATCGACCTTGTGACCCGCATCTATCGCATATTTATCCGTCGGCAATAATATAGACAGAAATACGAAAAAACAACTATTGTTCAATGCTGTCGTCCAATGTCGTCGTGACTCGTGAGTGCAGTAATACGCCATCGTCAACCATGTTTTCGTCTGCCTGGTACTTTATTTATAGGTACGGCACCAGGTTTGATTTCTGGTACGAAAGGAGATTGTGCTCCTCCATAAGATACGATATGTCAGCATGCCAGCATCATCGTATTGGCGAGGCCGTGAAGCCGTTGGTTTTGCAACGTTTTTACCGTTCTAGCAGATTCTAGCGAAATAAATGCACGATCACATAATAACCCCCAACGAGTACTGGCTGTGCGTTATACAGAACACTGACGCCTACGTACGTACGAGCCGGCCTCCCGCCAGCACGGAAACACTGTGATAATAGAATACGTAATCGCACGTAGTACATACCGTACAGAGTAGTGCATTTTTTAGCTCTCGGTGTGCACTCGGCATGCACGACAGAGTTCGACAGAGGAGGGGCCAACCAACGTTCGAACGTTCGGCCGGTTCTTCTCCTTTCCCCAGCGGACAAAACGATAGAACACGCTTCTTGCTCCTCGCACGCGCAAGTTCTATACCGTTATGTTCGTAGCAGAGAAATTCTGCCCCACACCACTAAAATAACAGCGTGTCGTGTGAACGTACTCGTACAGGCCGCCGCATTGCAGATAATGATGTTTTACAGGCAGTATTCATCACAAAAAAACGCAGTACTCTGTACGGGTAGTTAACCAGTACATGCTGATGTACCAGAACCACAAGAATGAGGGTTTCTTACACAGCAATACCACCAAATACATGGGTTCTTCTTGGGGGGCGCAATCGATACACCGCCCTGAGATAGATAGCAGGTACAAGCGCTTCCCGAGATGAAAATGAGGGCGTTGCGAGTATACCAGCACCAAGCTCAAGCCGGTGGGCAGGTACGCTAGGCCCGACTTGAATTCAACAACAGTCAGAAATAGAGTAAAATACCTGTGGTATGACAGGAGATTGAGGGCTTGCGGCAGTACGTAAAATATCTCAAATTTATTGAGCGACAAAGATTCTTCTTACATTCTGATGGTATAGGGAGCCGCAGTGAGCACGAGTATACGTTCGACGCACTCCGCCTTCACTATCCATGCCTACGCGTACAGGGGAGAGGGGCCTTCGCCAGACACACCTTTTACACACATCGCATCAGCAGTGCATGAGGGCAAGTCGCAACACCTGGTAGGGGCATTGCGGATGACTTGCTTGGACTACGTACATACCGCCTGGTTCTACGACTATACAGCAGCAGCGAGTCAAGAGAAGTTACACCGTTTGTATAACGTATGGGGTCGGAGTCCTCTCACCTTTAGCTTTAGGAGCGTCACGACTGCGTCGGGCGAAGAGGCCTTGGAAGCGCCGTGAATCTCAAGGATACAGCCATCGCGAACCACCAGCTTGTTGTTGAGGGTGTACTCAGTCCCGTCCTTTGTTACAGCGTCCGGAAGCGCGAGGTGGATGGCCTCCATGGTCACACGGCATCGCGAGCCTCTGATTTGGATCACGTCATCCTCAACCGTGATCGAGGACGCATCGCAGTCGCTCGGGGGGCCGCAAACATCATCCCCGGTGCAAATGTTCACCCCCCAGCAGTGGTGGTCACCGCACGCGTTGACTGCACAGAGGCTGAGCGTCGCCGCAAGCGCCGAGAGTGCCTTGCCCGCCATAGTTAGTTGTTGCTGTTGTTGTGGTTATTATTGTTGTTGTCGTTGTCGTATAGTTTGACGGGCGTTTTTGAATCAAACGTGGCTTCACCTTTTATTTCCCCCTTCCTGCGTTCGTTCCAAAAACCCACGACCTGAAAATATTCCGACAAACGAGAAGCAGATGGCGGCCACCGGGTCACAATACGGCTCAGGCTGCCGCGATAGTTTCTCGGGCGAACAAGAAGGAGAAGCTGATTCCCGCGTAGATGGCTGTGCCAAGGCAGCGCGATTGACTTGGGTTTTATGACTCTTTCTTCTCGTATTTTCGGGGTATCGACGATGGGATGGGAAGAGTGGGTATCTGTGGCGTGGGCATGCAATGCATCCATCCGTCCACACCAACAACAAAAAATTGGATCGTTGGGATCATGCAAAGAAATCTACGAAAACAAATCCAGAAGGCCGTGCCTTGACGGGGGTCGGGGACGATGTTCTTCATTTTTCATTGAAAAAAATGGAAAAAATGCCTGTGGCTGGTGTGTGATGAAAATGTGATGAAAATAAGAAAAAAAACCGCCAAGCCAAAAAAGTTCGTTCATTTCTCCAAACGAGGTATGATACTCACTCGTAGACTGGTACAGCGTACCAGGTATATACGAGGAGTACTCTTTCTTCCCGATTCATTTGTCACGATTTTGCTCCGCGCATTGTGTTATATGTTGTGCGAGATTGTTTGGTAAAAAACACATGTTTCGTTGCGCTGCTACTGCTGTTGTCGCTGCATTTTTTTTTTTTTTTTCACTCGTACTTGTCCTGGTGTTTTTGCGTGTTTTTGCGATTGCGATTGGCCCGCAGCCAAAATCTAATCAAATATACAAATTTGAGGCAGATTTTTAAGATTCGAAAAATCGAAAAATCTCCAATCTGACGTCATCAGCCGAGTTATCCCGTCCGTGCTTGATCACAGCAAATAATACCAGGTACATCACATTATTTTAATTTGTCCGTCTTGTTGTGTTTTTTTGGTGTTGTGAGTGTGTGTGCGTTGAACAGAAAACGGACCGGGCGGCCACACGTCCACACGCCCACGGGACGGCATCTCCCCCCCCGTCCTATTAACTTTACACTGATTCTGCTGCTAGCTGCTGCTGTGTTTGTTGGTTGTATTTGATCGTACAGTCTAAAAATCCAAAGCTCTCTAAAAAACGGTCGGTAAATCTAAAATACGATTGACGATTGACTGTTCCAATCGGGGGTCCCTCGCTAAAACGAACGACTTCTTTAGCTGCTTGCTGCTTGCTGCTGCTCCTCCTGTGTTCAGTATCTATCTCCATCCATGTACGATGTGCCATTTGTGTGAAGATGCTGCGGTACCCGTATATCATAGGCAGCACGTACAGCACATGAGTATGATAGCAGCAACACGACAATACACATACGATCATTGCAATCAATTGGATCATTGCATCATTGCACTCAGCTCTTTCTTCTGCGTTGTCAACATAATCACGGTACGCGGGTAACCATACAAGGATGGATGTGATCATGGTACGCGCCTTCGTACCAGATAATACACGCCAGGGGTATGTTATTGTTGTTGTTGTCTTCACATTAACAAAAATATTATGATTTCTCGGATTTCTTGCTGTTTTTTTACCCAACCCAACCCTAACCCTAACCCTAACCCTAACCCCAACCCTCGTCCATGCTCAACCCGAGCGCGACTTCGCCGCTCGTTTTGGATAATCTTTAAAATGCGCTGACCACCCCACACAAAAACCGCGTAAATTTTGGGTGCTGGAATTTTTTTAATTTTGCAACCATATAACCCCTTACCCCGTATTGAAACCCCCCCCATATCTCGTCGAAAATGTCCATTCAGTTCGAGTGAGAGCTGTGAGCTGTGAGCACACCGCGCACAAGGCGCGTCATGCACGTGGATTTCCATCTCGAAGGCGGAGACGACATTCCGTCTCCGTCTCCTGTGGTAAGCACATACCATGATTTGCGCCGAAACTCACCTATGAGTTCCAGCAACAGGTATATACGACATCCGTACCAACTGTTGTCAAAATCACAACGTATTTGGAATCCAATCCACGAACAACCCTCCGACCTCCGACCCTCTGGCCCGCCGTCTATATCGCTATCGCTATCGCTATCCCCAAGCAGTTGAGGCGAGAAGAGGTGTCTGTCTCTTCATCTTCCGAGCTGCCAGCCACCGCCGCTGCTGGTGCGGGGAGGCATTTGGTGAGAACATCACACATGCTATGATACGAACAACTGCTGTACGATACTACCGCTGTACCAAGGGGTACTGAAAATCCGTACGTACGAAGGGTATATCCGCAGACTTGTATATATATGCAAAAAAGCCTGGACGCCTGAACCAGTGTGTTGCAAGACGTCGAATAAAGTAACGTGCACTTGTCCACTTTTCCATAAATCGTCAGAGTGCCAAATCGTCAGAGTGCCAGTACCTCCGAGTACCAGCCATTTCAGTTTTCGGTACACTAGCGACTACGACGTATTAGGGCCGTCGTTCCTAATAACGAAAAAAAAAAAACACGATTCGTGACGTTTTGGCATGACAAAATATCACGGTTCGTGATGTTTCTTTCAATAAATTCCTAACGAAAATGGGTGCTTTTTCGTCACGTTTCGTAAAATCCGATATTTTCAAATCCAACGATATTTTAGGGTAGGGCCGACTCTCGCAGGTAGGTCACGGCCAGGCCGTGCCGGGCCGACCGCGCCCGACCCTGTCCGTGATTCAAACAATGGGCAGAGGACCGACACGGTCTGTGATATTCCAACCTCACGCGCCGTCGGCAAGGCCAGGCCCGCGCGAGGTTCCAATCTCGCTGGCATGTCGTCTGCTCTGCCTGGCCCACGAGATTTTCAGATTATTTTTGCTTTTTCTTCACGCTGTGTCTCCTCCTCCTCGAGATTTCGCGGCCACAGCGTGCTCGTTAGCCCGCACCCAGCAGTGTCTTTAGGCAGCCGCTCGCTGTCCACAATCGGCGTACGAAGTAGGGCCTGACATGCCCCTATACCGGCCATCGGATACCGTTGGTGTCGCGTGGGTTACCCAGTGCCTTGATCAGGCGTATTTTGAGCCACGACAAATGTCATGAATCGTGATTTTGTTTTTTTTAAGGAAATTGTAAAAAAAATTGGCGTCATGAATCGTGAGGTTTTTGTCGTGAATCATGACAAAAAAAATCACGATTCACGACAAAAACCTCACGAATCGTGTTTTTTTTCGTTCGTTAGGAATGGCCCTTATAGGTCATTTCAACTTCCAGTAAGTACCCTAGCGACTCGCGAGGACTCAAGTCAAATCAGCTTTCAGTAGGCCCTGACCCACTTGGTGGGCATACGTAGCGATTGACATAATTGGCTCTATGTACCATACCGTATAGGACTGTATACCACACCCCATATTGTATACCACACCCCCACGGTATACCACCCGGGTGGCCATTATTCTAAAATCCTAAACGACCACCCGAGTTATCACCCGGGGTACGGTGTATACCACACCCCCTGAGGTATTGCCTCAGTATCATTATGACACCTCCAAGTTATCACCGCGGGTGAAAGCGTGCCGATCAACAAAACGAGTACCGGAACAGCAGCAGCAGCACAGCAGCAGCAGCAGCACACCAGGTGTGCGAGAGTACCACAGCTTACCGTATGGAGACCAGCAGCATGGAGGTGGAAGAGGTACAGAGCCGTAGTGCAAGCGTGGTCCATCGCAACGGGCAAAATATGTCTGCGGCTCAGACAACCGCTGCTGCGGTTCCAGGCTTGATCGCGTCATTTTTTGGCCGTCTGCCTAGAATATGGCAGCAAGACTCGTTTGAAACCACTGTTATCACCCCCCCATGTTATCACACCCCTACGGTATACCACCCGGGATGGTAAATAATCTAAAATCCCAAACGACCACCCACTTTATCACCGGGGGTACGGTGTATACCACACCCCCACGGTATACCACCCCGGGTGATAAAGTTCCAAAACCCAAAATATTATCACCGGGGGTGTGGTATACACTGTCATATACGGTAAGCAAAGCCATAAGCTGGAGTGGGCACGTGCCATTAGGATTATGGGCACAAGGGGTGGCAAAACAAGAGAAAATATGCCATAGGCAGCCTATGCCACCCCTATTTTTGGCGTTGGGTTTGTTGAAAGCCCGAGCTAGATGCCCAGTCGGCATCGGGAACTTCGCCGAATACTTAAACAGCATCAAATCGGTTGACTTATATGCGTACGATTCAGCATTTCAGCAGTTGGTTCATGTTCACACACCCCGCTTATGTGTTTAAATACACCCTAAAACACGAACAAGTCTTAAACGCATGCCGCTGTAAGCGCAGCGCATGTATAGCCGTATGCCCACACTGTGGAAAAATGGCCAAACCCTGGTGCCAAAGTTCGCTCTTTTACGCAAAACCGACAAAAAAACGTGAACGGCCCCCAAAAAGGTGGCTTATGGCTACCAAAACCTAAGCCAAATCTGTGGGAAAATGGCCGAACCCTGGTGCCATAGTTGGCTTGTTTGGACTCGTACCATTCCGAAAAAGTGGGCACGAAAAAAAAAAAAACACCAAACGAGTCAGGGCCTAGCTTCAGCACCCCACAGGGACTCGCGAGGACTCAGTCATTTCAGCTTTCATAACCCTAGGGACTCGCGAGGACTCAGTAATTTCAGCTTTCAGTACCCTGGGTACTGGGTACTCGCGAGGACTCAGTCATTTCAGCTTCTGGTGCCCTGGGGACTCGCGAGGACTCAGTCGTTTCAGCTTGTGGTACCCTGGGGACTCGCGAGAACTCAGTAATTTCAGCTTCTGGTACTGTGAGGACTCAGTACTTCAAAAGGACTGGGGCTCGCGAGTCGATGGCTGAGTCTCGATGACTCGGACTCGGACTCGGACGACCTTTGCACTTTTCCGTGCGGCATGCTATCACATGTACGAGAACATCATTTTGTACGAAGTACTGCAGTACCAGGTATACCGCTGTACGCTCGTACCAATCATACAACAGCAGTACCCTACAATAGCAGTCAGCAGGTGAACATCATGGTGATCTTGATGATAATGAGTACTACTGTAGGTATGATACAAGGCAGATTAGATATAGACTCGGCTGATGCAACCTACGTAACTATAGCGCATCGTCGCAAAAGTTCTGTGTGTTCTCACTCTTCACGACATAGCTGGACTTGAATACGCAGCGGTTTTAACTTACCTCTGAGACTTGATTCCGGCGCCTCACTTACAGCACCTTCGTATCATACGACTGCCGTGGTAATGCCGTTGTGATGCCCAGCTCTAGAAACACACTACTGACTGTACCAACGTGCTTTGACTGTTTTAGATACTTAAAAAACGATACAGCAGTAACCTCAAAAGCACAAAAGTCAAAAGAGCTACAGTACGTACGTATGTGCGTTTGCAGCAATATCATGGCTGTTGGAATGCACTAGACTCTTCCGATAATGGTAACTCACGCCCTGGCACCCTTACGTGGGGACAAAACCACAAGCAAGGGTAGTTCATACCGAACACACACTCAGTACATACTTCTAGCTGCGGTATACAACAGCAGTACCAGGTAAGCTTAGTACGTACCACTTTAAAGCGGAAGTTGTATACTTCTGTAAGTAAAAGGAACACATTTTAAATTGAAAGCCAATACGGCAGTTCGACCGGGTGCCGAAACACAGAATACCTATACTGCTACTCTACCCCGTCGTTTCCTTGTTGCAGACACAGCGCCATGCCCGCTGAGGCCTATCACTGGGGACGCCCTGTGCTCGTCAGCAAAACACCCTTCCGACACCCCCCAAGCGCCTCAGCAAACAGACATAATATTTTGTTGTTTTTGGTTTGTCTTCCTGAAAACACCCCCGAGATTAAACGGCCTTTTTCCGCCTGTGAAACCCATGGCCCGTCAGGCCTGTGGATAAATACACACTTTGCCGCACTTGTCTGGACGATTTCCCAACGGCCTACAGCGAAGCCAGCACGAGGAGGGTCCATACTTATGTGTGTGTCCACAGAACCCGTCGGCACTGGCACGGGAGCCGCCTGCGTTGAGAGCGGCGGGCAAAAGTGAACGAAAACGAGAAACCCATGCGGGCACCTAACTTACATTTGGAGAGCCTAAGCCGCATATGACCCGGTATGATATAAAAAAGGGCTTGTCATGGGCCGTTTGTCCGGGCCGGGTATGGCCCGGCCGATGTGAAAATTGTGACGGGCCAGGCCGAGCCGAGACTTTTGAAAACGTGATGGGCCGGGCCGAGACTTTTGAAAAAATGATGGGACGGGTCGTGAAAAATTGAAAATGTGATGGGCTGGGTCGGGTCGCGGCCCATCCTCTGAAAAGTTGATGGGCCGGGCAGGGCCACGACCCATCCTCTGATAATTGGACGGGCCGCTGCCCATGATGTGGTGTTCTCCTGCTACTGTTACTACGACGTCCACCATGCCCATGAGGCGGCCCACGTGTTTGACGGGCCGGCCCGGGCCAAAGCCCATGAGATGTGGTGTACCGCTGCTACAACTCCGACATTTTTGGGTGTGCCTGGGTCGTTCTCCGCCAAAAACAACTACGTTCGTATGATGCATTTCTGGCAAATCGCCTCGGGTGTGCACTACAGTACAATCTGATGCCTTGTGCAAATGTCGGATGTCGAACCGGGGATGAGGACTGCCGCTGCTGTAGCGGGGGAAGCCGCCGCCAAAGTAACACTGCTTTTATATTGGCGTCATGTTTGCTCGATAAAGTGTGTTGCAGCAGGGTTTGTTGTTTATTGCAGCAGCACCGGGTGATGCAGCAGCACGTGCTGCTGGTGTTGCTGGTGGTGCTGCTGCGGGCGAGCACCGGGTGATGCAGCAGCACGTGCTGCTGGCATTGCTGTTGCTGCTGCGGGTGTTGCATCAGCACAAGGGAGTGGTGGTCCGCAGTCGGGACGGAAGCCATCCAACAGAGTCGTCGGTGGAGAAGCATTGTGTGAGTAGTGAGTAGTGGGTACTGGCGAGGTGTGCCTCGTGGGCCGAAAGCAGCTGTCCCTCAGAATCCAGACGAGAAGAAACAACAAAAAAACAACAATTAACCTAAAAATATCACGTCAGTGTATACTCATGCACCTTTTAGAACGGAACAACACATGAGCTGGCCCATGAAAATTGTCGGGCCGGCCCATATACAGCCCGTGTCGCATGGACCTCGCTGCCATGTGATGGGCCGGGCCGGGCTGGGCCGATACTTTTGAAAAAATGATGGGCCTGGCCGGGCCGCGGCTGTTTGAATATGTGATGGGCTGGGCCAGACCACGACCAGTCCTCTGAAAAATTGATGGGCCGGGCCGGGCAGCGGCCCATCCTCTGAAAAATTGACGGGCCGGGCCGCGGTCCATAATATCAAAAATTGGTGGGCCGGCCCGGCCCAACCCTTGGCCGGCCCATCAGCGTTGGCCCATGACAAGCCCTGAAAAGATGCCTTTGGAAAACCAAGGAGAAAAGGTTCGCGCTTCGCGGTTTATAGTGTTCGTATGCATTGTACGTGGCGGTGATTTTAGTTTGTTTGTGGGAGTTCAATGCCTGCCGGTTTTTCGAGCAGGACGGAAGATCAAGGCCTTTGCATATACGGTCTGCGCCAATATGGGCTACGATGGCCCACAAAAGAAGTTTGGGGAGTGATAATGGTCCCAAAATCCACTGGTTGGTGATGCAAGAATGGCTGCTTTTCGATTGTACTCGTAAGCCTGATACCACCACGGAGAATCATATACATTGGACGCAAACACTGTGGCGAGGGCAGTCCGAAACTAATACCCAACCTCTCACTACTCCTGCAAAAAGACCACGTGCTCCAGACATACTTTCCCACCTACACAACACAACAGAGAAGGCTCTAGGTGAAGCTTTCACTCAAAAGGACCCGGGAAGAGCTCAGAAAGCGATAAATTGACGTTCCTGCTTAATTTCCCCCCAAATTTCGTACTACATGCTACTTTTATATCTCCCCGTGAGACCCCACCGATGGTATTTCCGTGAAGTTGAGCTACACGCTGCCACGGCCCGCATGACATAGAGCGTGTTTGGAAATTGACGCCGCCTGACCAGAGCACATCTGCTGCAATTCTAAACAGGTATCCATCCCTTTGTCGATAGCGGCTCAAGGGTACCAAACTCGTTGTAAGTACACGTGGAAATCTCATTCGATTGTACTTTTAAAATACACTTGAGCGCAAAGAAAAAACAAGGAAGAGAAAAAACACACGTATTTGAAACGGGTTTTTGGTTCCCTGGACTGGCTATGTACGTTTCGATAAGAAAATGAACAACTTTGTATCATCGCAGCAGATTTCTCTGGCCACGCGGAGTCGATTTCCAAACGGGCTCTTCCTACAAGTACACCCTCTGTGTGATACGGGCGACATCGTGCGACTCAACTCGACGTAAACACCATCAATCAGGTCTCATGGCGAGGTCCAAAAGTGGGATATGGTACGAAATTGGGGCGAAAATGAAGCAGGAATCCGTTTGTCGCTGTTGAGCTTGCCCCGGGTCCTTTCGGGTCAATTTTTCGTCAAGACCTTCTCTGCGGTGTTGCGTGGCAAGAAAAGTAGCGCTTAGAGCACGTGGTATCAGTGTATCAATGCAGAGGTAGTGATAGGTTGGATTTGAACTGTCCTCTCGACAGTGTTTGTGCCCTATACGTGCTTCCCCGGGGTATTACAAGGCTACCAATAAAAATGAAAACCAGGCAACTTTGCTTCGCCAAAAAGTGGATTATCGGACTTGTGTTACTCCCCCAATCACTGGACACTTCTAATATGTGATGACATGCGATGGATGCATACGCCCAAAGAGCCACACTAGGCTAGGCACTGCAACACGCAAGTGTGAAGAATACAGTTTAAGATGTCTTTATTATGTCGGCCCGAAAAGAGGTAGACGAGTGCAAGGGAGAAAGGTGGAGTGCGCAGGTAGATCACGACGCTCCACTGCTCAGCAACAACCGCTCGTAGTCGAATGCCATAAACCTCGCCATAGTGCCTACCCGTACATACCCGTGAGAATGCTCGTAGGTGATACCGAGACAATCCCTGCAACTGTAACTCCGTGACACCCCGTATGTAACCGTATCTCGTTGTTAAGCTGTTCGGTGAGACAAGTAATATCGAACGCCCTCCGTAGTGCTCGATCAACGAACGGGCCACAGCAACACCAACACGTATAATATCACGAACAACAAAGTATCCTATCCTTACAAGATAATCGCGGTATTTCTTAAAACTCTCTTTGCCAATAGCCTTCGTGAGAATGTCCGCATGCTGGTCTTCCGCCCGGAGATAATTCACTGACAAGTTCCTCTTTTTCGCCAACTCGCGGTGGAAGTGGTTCCTTACGTCGACATGCTTACTGTTAGAGCTCAATGGGGTTTCAGCCTAATCTATCGCCCCTTTGTTGTCTTCAAACACTCCGATACTCGGCGGCCCCAGACTGGGCATCATAAAAATCAACGCTCCTCTCACGTACAGGGCTCTATTCACCCCGTCGCCCGTAGCTATTAACTCCGCCTCTGTAGTGGACAGGGTGAAGCACTTTTGCGTTCTAGAAAATCACGACACAAGCGTACCTTCGCAACAGCCACACCAGAGACCGAACGCCTATCGTCGGCCTTGTGGGCGTAGCCCGCGTCCACGTACATCTCCAAGTCGTATTCCAACTGCACGTCCTCTGGTTTGCTGTCCTTCCTGAAAAATCCAAATGAGCCGTAGCGCCCTCGTGGAGAATTTGTTAAAGCGTAATACCTGGCATACTGCGTTGGCTATACCCGGCCTCGTCTGATTCGCAATCCACAACAGGCTCCCCACCTTTTTGCGTCAACTCGCGTCCACGACAGGGTCGTCGTCACCCAGGTGCCTGAGGACCAGCGATGGAGAAGCGGAAGAGGGGCGGATTTTTGTGATACCAAACGTTCGACAACATTTCGAATAATTTGAGTCTGCAAAATCTCCAGGGTTTCCTTCGCACGATCCCTTTTGTACTCGCTACCCATGTAGCCCGTAACCTCGCCAATATGTTTCTTGGGGAATCTTATGCTGAGGTCTATCAGTACCGAACCCGGGATTTCTTGGTGGTTGTGTACTTAATTCCATCCACGCGAACCGCCAGCATCGCTACAACCTCGCCGTGCACCACCGGTCGAAACACGCACGGGTCTACGAAGTACTGCTCAAAACCTCACTCTTCCAAGGTTGACGGCAGTGGTTTATACCGCGAGCGACCACTCTGCTTCAGCCCGTACAGGGCTTTGTTATGTCGGACTGCCTTACCCGATAACCGCCCACACACAGGAGGTAACCTGAACAATATTTCAGTATCCAACTCTGAGTGAATAAAAACCTGATCAACGTCCAAGTGCCTCAAACCCCAGTCAGAGTAGCATATCATTGTTTCTATGAGTCTGTTTGACGCGGTCAATGCAAGTAGGGGCAAACATATCAAAGTAGTCAACTCCTTCTACCTGGCCGTAGCCTTTAGCTACCAATCCTGACTTAGTTACATCAATCATCCCATGCTGATCGCCCTTCCACTTCAAGAGCCACTTCTAATCCACACAACACTGCGCGTACGCTCGGAAACTTGAAACAATCTCAGCAAAAGCTCCAGCGGCCCCTAGCCCATCAAATTCCGCTTGCATCGCCTCCGTCTGAACGCCCGAATGCCTTGACAAACACGCCGCAGAGTACGACGCCGGTTCCGGTTCCGCCTCCTCGACAAGGCAATCCGGCAACTTAGTCGGTGCACCGCCTGCCTCTTGTTCCGCAAGTAGCGCATGGAGTATGCGGCCTCCATCACAGGGTCCGACTACACTAATCAGCCCCGCAGCCGCTTCCTGATTAAAACGCCCTGGTCTGCGCTCTCGTACCCCCCCCTCCGAATATCTTCACCATCACCCGGTCTTGACACGTGAGATCCAAGTTGGCCCGAAGCCGTCCGGGCCGCGGTCGGGGTCGAGGCTCCACCATCAGGGGATGACACATCGCTCCAATCCCGAGACGGAGAATCGCTACCGGACGCTTCGCTGCTGGGCGTTGGCGAATCATTCAGCTGCACACCTTCGGCTTGAAAACCATCGCCATCTTGCGTCATCGGAGACACCGCACGGAGTTGGTGAGGACCCCCCCCCCCCAATACCGGCGGTAGAGTCGTCGTGGTGGAAGCAAGATCATCCGTCCCTCCCGGCTCAGGATCTTCCCTCAGTTATGTTGTCCCTCCCTGCTTCGGCATCTCCGGCAGCGGCGGTGGCAGCGCTCCTGTACGAAGCATCGTCTCCCAGGCTTACACGCCCCGTCTCTACGCCCGCGTGAGCATCCGCAAAGAGTCACTTGGGTGGTCGATGCCCGACCCAAGGGAAACAGCTCTCGGCCCTAGGGAACGACGTCGACGGGCGCTTCCAACGACAGTATGCTGGGCGAAGAAACCGGTGCGGCGAGGCATGTGTGGCAGTCCGGCAGTCCCATACCACATTTCATGCGGCGACTTGTTTCCGGGATTTAGCAGTAATCGTGACGTGATCCAGGGCGTTATTAGCCTTGTGCGCCGCCTCCGCCCACAGGGATTTAGTCGGCGGTAGTTGGACGTGGGAAAAAAAATATGATAGGCGCTTGGACGCAAGCAGCGAATCCCGCGTTATGGGTGATACCTAGCGCTCTCTCTACAACGCCGTTCTGTTTTGGACTGTCGGCGTTAATGAATTATTTCTTGATTCAAAACTGTTTGCACACTTCTCCAAACCCATCACCAAATAACCCCCCCCCGTTGTTTGATATTACTATCACTACCTTCGAGGGTACCTCATCGGCGCGCGCGTCAGCTAAAGAAATCCTAAAATCGTCCCCTGAACCCGACTGACGCTCCAGGAAAAACACTAAAGCATGGCGGGTGTCATCATCTTTCACTGGCATGACCTACCGGTACCTCTCAAGTCAAAAAAATATTTCCCCCTCTTTTGTGTCGCGCGTTATTTAGTGCTGTTAGGGATTGGCTGGCGATAGCCCGTCGCCATTGAGCAACCCGTACAGGGTCTTACTGTAGCTTTCCTGCCAGTTCTACACCGAGTGATATGACGGTCTCTCTCAGCAGTAATTCGTTCGAGTGACCATGCGTTCAGTGGAAAACGTTGATGTTTACATCAATCTCAGTGCAAGCGTTGCTACCGGGGGCAAGCGCGAGAAACGCTAGAGGGAAGTAGCAACTATATTCTACACAGTCCTCAGGGGGATTGGGGGTCAAAAGGGGAAAGAGTACAGAAGAGTACATAGCCGTCGTCTGACTCTACCCTGCAAGCGAATCCAGATTAATTAGATCCATCACCTTCAAGCCTCAACACCCCATCGAAATGATAAATGCACAAGCCTTCCTCTTCAGTCGTGAACCTTACTCCTTGCTTATGCGCGGCCATCCGGCACGTAAGCCACATCCAACGGCTTGACAGTCAGATCTCCTGGGAATCCAACAGTCAGTGTGTCATACCCACTACATCGATCAGATGGTTGTCACCGATCCTAACCTTGTCGTGGCACAGTCGACCGTCGCCCAAAAAGCCAGCTAAGTGAGTCATATGGAAGGATGCACCACTATCCGCTATCCACTTATCACCTATGTCTTCACTGCATTCCTCGTTGCACGAGTCATCAGTCATACCAAGAATACACTCCGCAAGAAAACGCACAGTCTCACCGCCGTTGGTATGGTCTTGCATGCGCAGTACGTACGGCTGATGTCTGCTCTGGAGTAGGAGGGATGCGAGCCTTGCACTGGGTCCAGGTGTGCCCGGGTTCCAAGCAACGAATGCATAGTCCCCTCACTTTGTCGAAAGCTGAGGGAGAGTCCTCTGCGGGGGCTTGGGGGTTAGTGCTACATTTTCCGCCTCTTTTTCTAAGGTTACTTGTGTGGTTTCCTTTACCTGCGCAACCGCCACTAGCAGCTCCATTCGAAAATAGAGCCTGGCTCACGTTTTTGCCCTTCGATGCGGGAAGGCGCAAGTACCTGTGTCTTAGATGGTGCTTTCAATTTCTGCTTTAGTGGCGCCATCACGGTATAAAATGGTTATTTCTTACTTTTCATAGTCGAAGGTGAGCGTCATGATGATGTTTTGGTTGACGCCTGCTACCGATTCCATCCCGATTCCATCACACCTACAGTAAGGAAGCGAGCCCTCCAACAATCTTGTCAAATCGCCCAAAATGTGTATTGGGTTCTTCTCCCTTCCTCGTGTTTGCGGCATCATACGCCACCGACCACTTGGCCTGCTCTGCCATTTTTTTTAGGCGGGAGCCAATCGCACAACGTCCTCCACCGAGTACTAGTTGGTTTTGTTGCGAATTCTCTACCAAGCAGATCACGGTTCACAATGCTCTCTGTCAGGCAAGTCCAAGCTACTCTAGCTGTCTTTATGTGTTCCTCGCTGAACCCCTGCGAGAGAACATGTTGAGTGTATTTCGAAACGTAGCCTATCATCATATCATGCATTGCGAGGAACACCTCGAAGTGCTCCTTCCACAATGGAAAACCTCCCATGTTTCCACTAAATTTAGGAACCGACTGCTTCAGACTCCCAAATTCACGAGAACTAACTTCAGCCCTATGGCTATCTACGCTGGTGCTGGCGCCACTCCTGGGCAGGCCTACTGCCTCACCAAGACCTGGCACACTCCCAGTGGAGATAACTCTCCGTATTTCCCCAGCACTGGTAGCGGTTCCGACCCGCTCACCGGTAACACCAGACACAAGCTTATGAATCGCAGCATATCTGTGGTCCATCTCCTAAAAATCTGCACCCTCAACCGTTCATCGTCTTGACGTCGCAGCTCCCGGTCGCTCTCGCGTCGATCTTGCTTTTATTTCCTGTTCTGCGCTAACTGCATCAAGAGACTGGCCAGGTCACCCATCGCGGACGTCCCGTTCACTGGGAGTCCACTACTCGGCATCATCAGGCTGCTTGCTTGAAGAATGCGTTAACGTGTCCAATTAGCGCTACTATGAGATGGATGAATACGCTCCCAACAGCCGCACTGGGCTGTGAGCTAAGCATTTCAACACACAGTGTGAAGCACATAGTTTAAGATGTCTTTATCATGTCAGCCTAGATGGAGGTAGGCGAATACAAGGGGAAAGGTGGCACGGGCATGTGCGTCAACGCTCCACTGCTCAGCAACAGCCGCTCGTCGTCGAATACCATAAACCTACTCGTATAGTACCTACTCACACAAGGTGTGTGACGCTGCCGACAACGGAATCAGAGTAGGGTAAAGGAGGCTTGGTGCACGGGCTCGATGTTCTCGTTTATTTCCCCGGAACCAATTGAGTAGTGTATTCGGGTGTTTGAGCGCTTGCTCCCGATAGGAATGGAAGCTCATATCCATATGCTAACTTCGAAGTATTGGAACCAAGGGAAATGTCAATCATTGGTATGAATCCTTGGTTTTCTTCAAACATCCGCATACACGATCGGGTTCGTCCCGGCGAAATAAATGTTGCTACATAATCCGTAAACAAAACCTCCTTCACCCCTCTATACCCCTCGGGCGACATAGTCGGCTTCCGTTGCCGGCAACGTAACACACCTTCGTTCACTACTCACCCAACTGATGGCCGCACCCCCGAAGGTGATGGCCTTCCCCGGTGCTGAACGCCTGTCGTTTGCCTTATCGACACTCTTGCATCGCTGTATGCAGGATTTTTCACCCCCAATCTCTGTGCATATAGCACGTCAGGTCTAACCTCCTAGTCATGTGGGGTTATGCGATTGTCTTCTAAAGTGTTTGTTTTTTCAGTGTCTCTCTTCGGGTTTTCGGGGCGTGGCACGCCACGGGACGCACGAAGTTAGCTACGTCCGGACTCGTCATGGTCAATAGCCACGCCAAGCAAAGCCACAGCCTTCCTGTATCGCCAGTCTCCTCCAGGGTCGCCCTCCGTCCTCGGACCTATTCTAGTTATACACCGGGGGTCGCGGGGATGTCGGACGATGAGCGCACTCCACACCATAATTATGCACCATGTCCTCATTAGACGCTTTTGGAGTGATTCTAAAGTCCCCCAACTCCCAGTCGCACTCGAGCGCGCAACCCATACGACACCATGCCAATTCTCCGAGTTTTTGGGATCAGGAATTTCTTCACTGCATATTGCGGCATGGAAGTTTCTGCATGTGTCGTCCGTTCGCGTGAAATACCATTTTCATGTTTTGCTTGCCGTCCGCAACCATGCGAAAAACGCTCGGATGTGGCCTGTACTGCCACATACCGTATTCTACCGCGGTCTCCACCAATAGCCTGGCCCACTGCCGTCCGCTTTGTCTACGTAAGTCGATTAGGCGAAGGACTCTACCGGACATATCACCGAACAATCACATTCAAGCTACATACTCCGTATGCATTTCATGGTCGATTTTATGGGAACAAAATATTGTGGGACATCTAAATTACGTCCTTCGATCTATCAATCGTGCTCATTAGCAACGCCCACCAGGATGTTCACCAATGCTGCAGGCGGGGCTGGTGCGAACATGTTTGGAAGCAATTGGCGTCCTGCACTTGGCTAAAGCCCATAGCCCATAGTCTCAAGCCTAGCATTTTCGTTTTGCGAAAACACCATCCTTATCCGTCTTGCATGTAAATACCCACTTACCTCATACAAGTTCCCGCCCTATGGCAGCCTCGCGGCTATATACGTTCCGGTAAATTTGTGCCCGGCGAATTATGATTTCATGGTCTTGTGACACGCGGCCTTGTACTCGGAACGCTCTACATTCACAGCGGCGGGACTCCGGGTGGCGGTTCTACGCTGGCTGGGTAACCACACGGCATGCAACCGCTTTCTTCCTTGCGTCATGCAACCGCTTTTTTCCTTGCGTCATGCCCAATCAATCCTGTGGCCATCATGGCTGCTGCGCCGTCCACGGCCCAGAAGGTACGCCTCATAATATCGCTGTGACGTCGAGCTACTGCCCACTCATAACATGCAGAAACAAGTAACGCCTCCTCCAGCCCGGGAATCAGGGAAACCCCACGTTCAGCAGACAAGTAGCCCGCTACACGCTGTCTTTGATCCCGGGTCCGGCCCCATACCGTCTTGGGGAGCCGCCCCCAGTTGTCGCTGAGCTCGTGCGCTGCTTTCCTCACCAGAACCACAGGGGACCCTAACCGTTTCCTTGGTGAATGTCGGGCGATGGGGCTGTACTTGGGTCGCCGCTGTCGTCGATGTCGCGCCACTGACTCTAATGTTGGCCATCCCTGGTGGGGCGAAAGGGGCGTCAACCGCGCTCCCCTGGTATGCACCGATCGTCCTGGCTATTACGTCGTCGGTATCACCGGCTGTAGGTGCTGCCATCTGCCGGTATTCAGATTTTCTTGCCCTCTGTTTGTATAGAGGGTGCTTACGCAAGAATGCGCCCATATCGAACCCCACGTCATGCCAAGGTCGTTCTGTTGAGCCAAACCGTCTTCCAGCTCATCTACCACCCCCCCCACCACCATGGTCTGCCTTGCCTACCTCGTCAGTGACCGACGCCCCTCTCCCCCTCTTGCACAGATTAAAAGGCATTTGTCTCTGCTCTGCTGACCGCCGACTACTTGATTCCCTTGCAGAAACCCTTCGCCATGGAGTACCCTTGGTATTCATGTAGTTCCCTCTCGAGAGTTACGCCTTGCTGCTCGGCAGCCTTGCGGAGTAGAGCCTAGCAAAAGCGTCCAGCAGCGCGATAGAAGTCGGCGAGTTAGTCGCAGACGTATTGGGCCCCGGGGAGAGCACAGCACAGGTATTTTCTGCACTGTTACTGGGGAGCATAGTAAACAGCGGTACACACAAAAACCTGTATTATTTCCCTATTTTTACTAACAAAATTTGGTCCTATTTACTATGGTCCCCCGTAGTAGTGATGCCTATAGTTGTATGCAAAGAAGCGGATATCCACACCTATGCCCCTAAACGCAGCAGAAGCCCGGGACCAGCGTCACTACACGCCTCGCTAGGTACATGTACCCTCAGAAGCACACTCAATAGCAAAAGACAGGAGTGACACTATGTGCACCTAGACTCGGGTGACGTTCCCAGGCCTCTACCGTATACTACAATCAAGAAAATATGGTATCAGACACCCTGGGACGGATTTCAGCTACGATTTTCTCCCACACCAGAAGGGGGGGGGTGGGGTGTACTCATGTCGTGCACGCCCGTAGTCGTATGACCACCAGAGGGGGGGGGGGGGGGCGTACTCATGTATGGCTTGCCTTAGTCGTTTGACCATTGACCACGCTTCCCTTTCGAGACGGAGCACCGTTCCTACTCCTAATAGAGACGCCTCCAACGGTTGGGCGCTCATTATGTCGTTTCCACATATTACGTAGTTTTGTTTCGCTACTCTTGAAGCATGCTACGGTAGAGGCGCACCATGTTTTTGCCTTCTGAGGGTGGTGACTTATTAAGGAGCTCTACACCTCACCCGAAAACTGATTTTGGACGAAAATAAAAGTGCTACCCGATGAAAAATACCATATAATGAACAATCTCGCCACACTATTGATCATATAATGAAAGTCCGACGATTTGGGGTTAAGGAGCGTCCCATCATTCCAAAACCGTTTCAGCCAAAAAAAGGTATACCTTGGTATACCTCTATCGTATATAGCACGCGTCTCTTGTCCCCTTTCTGTGTCGCCGCCTGTGGCAGGACGTGCACCATGAAAATGGCGTCTTTGGAAGAATCTCGTCGAGAAATTTCCGGAGACAGACGCGTCACTCTGTTTTTGCACTCTTCTCGTTGTCGAGAAAATAATTCAAGACTTGAGACATTCATTCCTCCGAAGGGGTGTGTTATCTGAACCCATTTAGAACTGAAAACAAATCCCACGCTAATTCCAAGTAGTTTGTTCCCAAATATGTGGGACCAGTTCTTAAGGGCTTAACGCTCTTGTTCGGCCGTCTACTTACGCTCCTCGGCTAGGCGCTGCTCAACGCCTGGCTAGCTGTGCAGTCTCAGATCGGCTGTTTTTTTTTTAAATTCTGCCGCCTCTTTATCCCGCGCGTACGCCACAGACAAACCGCGAGGAACCCCTGCTGCCTTTGCTATGCGAAGCTCCAGCGGTCCATGATGATGACGGCGGCGATCCCAGACAATGACGATTTTGCATGTTGGTTACATGTTACGGTTCGAATAGCAACATGCATGCCTGCACATCAGTATCAACGCCGAGGATAGGCTAGGATGGCCCCAGCAGACGCTACAAGCATCCCCCCAAAGGAACCCGCAGGCCCTAGTGGGCTTGAGGTACTTGATATAAGAACAGGAAGGACAGACAAAGTACCCACGGCCACAACAATACCAAAGACCCTTTCCAATATTAACCCAAAAACGAAACAAAGAAACCGTTTTTTAACCTGAAACAAATGTGCCAAAAAGCTACACACCCGTTACATCTGGCGATGGATGTGTTCCTCATGCAAAGTGAAATATTCCCATCTTGCAAAACAGATACAGCGCGCAGATTAAAGCCTAAGACGAAAGCAAGCAGTGTCAAAACCGCAAGGTATCTGAATGTGCCATGCAGCAAAACAACAGTGCTATAATATTATTGTTGCAAATATCTCGATGTGCGCTCTCCCAGTTAACGAACTAACCTGGGCAAATTAATCAACGAAGTAAAGCAACACAAGAGAGAAATGAGGGTACAGAAGTAGAGGCAACCTACTGGACAGATGTTTATAATGTACACAGCTCTCCAGTAACTTCCTCCAAAAGCCCATAAAAGAAAAGTACCACCACTACTGTGTACTGTAGCGCTTAAGACAAACTACTGACCGCACATTATTTCAGCACATAAGTACGGATTTTAAAATAGGCTTGCCAGATAAGCGTAGAAGGTTAGTATATTGGCAACGATCCAGTAGGCTCTGAACGACTTGTTCCTATTTACGCTCTCCGGCTTTCCAAGTACCCTTCACGAGAAGTTGGCCCTTGAGCTGCAGCGGTCCACACTTTCCTGCTCGGGCTGTTGCTTGTGGTTGGTACACAGTAGCACCAACGTACCAACCACTATTAATAGCTTGCAGCTACAGCTACTGTTGACAATATGATCCACTGAAACGTAAATAATAAAAAAACAAAAACACCCCCCACCCATGATAAGCGCTCTCCGCCCCCGGTATGGTGTGTTCATGTTTCCCGCGTTCATCAACTACCTCGTCTGCCACCACGAGCTCGATTTTTTCTTCGTGGTCCACCTGCAATGCTACGGTCGGTAGGCACAGCTTTACTTTGTCTTTTTTTATTTTTGCTCTTGACCAACTCAGGCACCACCACCGATGATGTAGCGAAATCATCCTCCAGAGGATGTCACGTCTTTTTTCCTTCAGCTCCTTCCACCGCCATCGTCTCCTCGACCAAAATTGGTACTGAGACTGCTGTACTGGCAACGCTTTCCACAGATGATGCCAGCAACATATAGAGGGTCGGCAATACAATCCTTTATTTGGGGTGTCACATGTCGCTCGTGTAACAAGGATATCCATGGATGTAGCTCGAACGCACATCACGGGGGGTACTATTATAGACGTTGGCCTGCTACTGATATGGTATTGCCTTGCATGGCCTTGAACGGCCCGTTGCCACCTGAGTGCAGATATTGGAAAAGTATTTGCATTACTTGGAAGGCGTATATTAGACAGGAACGCACCCCTCCCAGAGAACGTGGGCCCCCATGATCACGACCAGTGAGTCTCTCAGGCTTGTACATACTAGTACCCCAAATACCGGTATCACCAGCAATGTTAACGTCACGACACTTCGCTCGATTCATCTCCTTTGATTAACGGATTCGGGGTTACCCCGGTGTTTTCACTTCCCCTTACGTCGCATACTGTCCCTGTCAAGAATGGCTCAACTCGTGGTCAACAGCGTCCTAACCATGCGGAATTCGGACGAGACGTACTCGTGACACGATCACGAACACGGCCTCCGGCAGACTTCTTGGCTGGCCCTCGAAACGGGGCTCGTATCTGAAAGGACCAATATCGATAAGGTCATCTACCGCGGGCAACGCTTGGTGGGACTATGCGATATACCCGCACCATGTTCTCGTGACCTGGACCCACGTGGTACCAAACGCCGGAGGAGTCGACCACAAACAGCTCCTTCGGGATGGGAAGGTGCAGTGCCTTCCCACCCCGAAGTTGCTTCTGTCTGAGTCCTCGGACGTTTGGCACCTTATGGGTCGAGATGACGAGAACGTGGTACTGGTGTATTGCAAAGCCCCCCCATGCGCTGCCCGCGGCAGATGACCTTATCGATAATGGTCCGGTCCTTTCGGAGGCGACCCCCATATCGAGGGCGAGCCGAGAAGCCCGCCGGAGGGCGCCTTCGAGATGGCACCACGATTACGTCTCGTCCGAATTCTGCATGCTTCGAACGATGTTGCCCACGAGCTGAGCTATCTGTGACAGGAGCCGTATGCGAGGTAATTCGAAGGGGAAACACCGGGGTGAGCCCGAGCTCCGTAAATTACTGAGCACGGCAACCACTCCCCCGCGCGCTACTGCATCAAGTATCCACGAGACACACCAGCGATGTGAACTTATGCATGTCATACCGCAGTGGCCTCTCGCCCAAACGGTGTGACCGCGACCCCGGCATCGCGGTGAGACCCAGAAGTGCCATGCACACGTATGCAGCAAGTACCGCAGGGGGCGCCAGCGCGACACACCAGCCGTGTGAACGTGTGTGGATTATATACTGCGGTAGCCTCGCCGAATTACCCCAGTGGTGTAACCGCAAGCACCACAGTGCCATGCACACGTATGTATATAGCCACTACCGCCGGAGGGGCCAGGGAGACACTCCCACGGTGGGATCAGACTGTAACTGCCCGCTCAACACGTGCGTGCCGCGTGAACATGCAACGCCCGAGCGTAGCCTGCAGAGATGCACGCCCGCGGTGCAATCGACAAGACGGGTCGCGCAAGCAAAAGACCGACAGCGCCGGGGAAAACCGTCCGCTAGACATGGAATATGGTCAGCGATTGTCAGACCAGCTGTACTTTTTTTTTGCGGCAGTATTATCTACGGACCCCATCTCCTGGAGTGAGTTGCTTCCCGGCATACTGTAGGCCTCATTTTGACCCCGTTGTCGGAGAACCGTATCACATATTAAGGTCATTCCAATCCCTTCTTGGCGAAACACACTGATGCCATTATGACTCCTGTCAACTATTTTCCATCTTCCAGAACTTCCAGGCCCATAGTATTGTTCTTTGGATGCGCTCGGAACGACATATCCTGGCTACTACAGTAGGGACCTTGCTTTCCATGTCTATAATGGTTACCCTAGGGGAATGTTTTGCGCCGGGTACTCCGAGATCAAAACGTGTACGTATGAAGCCCGAGACGAGTTTGCGGAATTAACGCGCTTCTTTTGTCCAGGTGGTTAATTTTGCGAGTTCCCCACTAGACTGTGAAACGGGGACATTTAGCACGCATGACGTGACCTCTCTGGCGTGAGGGAGGAAGGAAGGCGGTCCAAAGCTACCACCACACTAGAGCCGAGGGAAAAAAGTTAAAAGAAAGTAACTCATCTCGCCAGTGTCCGCCGGCTGGTCTTGTTGGTCCATCGTTGGACGAACATCCACTGGAACAACATCTCCCTTCTCCAGTTCTCCTATAGTTGGGGTCCATAGTTGCGAAAATTCGGGTGCATTTCTGATATATACATACATATACTTCGAAGTATATATATACTGTGCAGATGTGGCCCCAGCAGGGCTCTCCCCTACAGCGGCAATTCCCTTAGCGCCGCCCGACTCCGACCGGCCATTGCTCCTCATGACGTCGGCCATTGTGTTCCTCGTTGCATCCATCACGGGTGCCTGATTGTCTTTTGCATCGTCGGCTGCATTTATCGTGGAAGCTTTCGTGCTTCGCCGCTGGACTCCTCGTGAGCCGACCTCTGGAAAGCCATTCAGAGTCATCTGATACCATAGCCGGTCGCCCCGGTAGACTACGTAGTGGTCAGCTTCAAAGGCTACTATTAATAGCATTGGTACCCAAGTTCAAATCCCACCGTGGTGATATTTTTACTATTATACTTGAAAAAATAAAAAGAACCAAGTGCTGAGAGCGCCTTCGTGGCGTGGGTATGATAGGCGGAATCCGACGCAAGTCGACGAGGGAAGAACGTGCTTAAATCTTCTCGCGATAACAATGCAAGGCACGTACCGTAGTGGGGGAGGGGGGAGAAGAGCCTACTTAGTGACCCCGGATCTGAGTTACGACTGAAGAGGGAGAGAGAAAAGAAGGGCGAAGACAATAAATGGGATGGGCAAGACTAAAACAAAAACATGGCTTGAACCACTAATGTGCTATTGTATGAATGTAGCAATAGAGTATTCGTAAGCCTCAAAGTCCAGATGGCGTAACCGCCCCGCGGTCGTATAAGATGCTTCTTATCAGATTCCGTTGCTTTTTTTTAAGACAGAACGTTGGAACTTTCCCCCCCCCCATCCCATTCATCACCTTCGTCCTTATTTTCTCCCTGCTAGTCGTAACTCAGATCCTGGGTCACATAGCAGCCCCCCCCTACCCACTACGGTTCGCGCCTTGCATTTTTTATCGCGAGAAGAATCGAACCCTTTTTTCTCTTGTCGTCCCCCGTCGCGGGCCTCGCTAGCCCACACATTGTCAGCCAGTTGTCCTTCATAACGCCTGCCAAGGTGTTCTGTGGTCCCCTGCAACTCGCAGCAGCCATTACTGGTAGATCCAAATACACAGGGTTAAGCTTAGGGGTAAGGGTTCTCGCCGATATCGACTTATCCAAGAAAACATGCAAGGCCGAAGGGTTGGCAACGGGGGTTTTACTTCATCCACCGAAAAAATGCTATCGGGGGGCTCGTGCCCTGAGTTATACTCCTCTGTCACGACGGCAAAAAAAAAAACTCTGCTTTCAAGTACTTTTTCCCCCCAAAACAATCGGTTACAGTTATAATAAAGGTGGTTACTTGCCGCGTTGCCGCGAGTCGCCACGAGATTTACTCGTCATGTACCGACACAGGCAGGAGCTTTGCAGAGTTTATGGAGCGGCCGGTGCGTCACTGATACTGTACATTATTTATGGTTTCTGCCGGAAGCAAAGGTTTCAACACCTTCGCAGGCGTGTTCCGCGGGGGGAACGGACGAATCGGGCCCGCTCTTCTCGAAGTCCCACCAGCCGTTTAGCGAGAGGCTGTTCAACGCCGAATACTGCTTTTTTGGGACAGGAGGTTGAAAGCATGGCAGCACAGCCCACTTCTGTTTTCGAGGCCATATTCTTCGTATGTATAATAGTATACCCGACAAAATGTAAAAAAATGGACCAGGTATGTTTTTTTATTTTCAGGGTGAAACGTCCCGAAAAATCTGCAGTACACGACTTGCTAAATGATTTGCTCCAAAGTGTGACAACACTGTCCTAACTGCAAATTACGCCCCTGAAGAAAATAAGACGGTCCAACATATCTGTCACCGAAAGGCGGCCCCAAGTATTCCGACAAAGAGCGAGAGCCCCGATTTGTTTGTTTTTAGGATCGAAAATACGTTAAAAAACACTTTGAAACTATTTTTTCGGCCAATTTTTCCAGGCCTTGAATCCCGCGTGTACGTTTGTGGCTGAAGAGTTGGCCTGATTCCTGTGCTGGTTCCTGACAATTCCTCATCCTGATTTCTGACTCCTGATTCCCCTTTGTGAACCCCCGTTCCGCGACTTCAAACATGAACTCTGACTACCGTACGTCGGCAGCAACGGGCGCTGTGGATATTACTCGGATACGGATTGGCTAGAGTCAACCTCCCGCGATGGGCTGGCCAGTGTTGGCAGGAAGCAGTCGCTGCCGAACACAAGGTACCCCAGCGGTTTGTAGAGGCCGCAGTACGAGTAGCAACCGAGTGTGTCTGTGAAGAGTGCCACCAGCGTTCCGCCACTGGAGTTCGAGTATTTCGACCGCTTGCGAGTGTCGCTGCTCGTATTTTTGTTTTATGCACTCGCCGTGAACATCTCTGTGCCGCTGCTACTGTGGAGTAAAAGACAATGCGTGAAGGGCGAGCCAGCATCTCAGAAGAAGAAACGTACAGAAGTAGTGATACGTACGTGTATTATGTTGGCGGGGTCAGCTAGGGTGTTTGCTGTGCGCTTGAGGCCATGTGTAAAACAATCCTCACTGCTTGGTGTTGAGCCGGTTTTTACACGCTGCCGACACAGAACACGCGCTCCGCACGAACTTGATATGCCTTGTTATTTACAGCGATTGGCAGCACATAGACAGTAGCTAGCGGTACGTGATGGGCAATGACCAAACCGTTCAAGTTTACAGGGGGCGAGCTTATTTGTTTGCAGGTGTTGTGCTTTGCCGGTCGTTCGCGGTACATGTCTCGGGGTACGTCATTCGCGGCCAGCACAACGCAAGTGATGCTGGGATTTCACTACTCGTAGCGGTGGGTTTTTGTTTCGGAGTGTCCGATTATATGGTGTATATTGTTAGCCTTCTTCTCATTGAAACCCCCCACTGCCCTCGTTATTTTTGCGTGTTTGACTCATTGCCACCTCTGATGCCACCCAGGGTCTGTTCATGAGCGTGATGGCTCTTCTTGTGACCCTGTATGTGCTCTGCATACTGGTGCCAATAAATGCAGGTACGCTATGCAAGGTCGGTGTAGCCTACGATGTAGACAATAGCAACAGCAGCCATTTCCTCGGCAGATCGAACCGCGATGATAGTAATTTCGAGCGAACTCAAGCGTCCGTGCTCGATTGCTCGAGTTGACTTCTTGTAGCACGAGAGGAGTACGGTAGACTCACCCTTGCGCCCACCTAATCGCAGTTTGACATATCAAATATGTTGTTCTCGTACCACTAATGCTTACGTAGTGCACACGACTGACTACGGTAGGTACTGCGGCGCATGTTGATCGAGTTCAGATTTTCTTCAGCAGTAAGAGTTGCGCCGGATTCTGTGCGACAAATGCGACAAAAAGGGTCTTGTTCCATGCCGGTACAACTCCTAGTGCCGTGTTAAGGCACACCAGAAAACGAAACCTCCGTTACTATTGCGGGGGGCCATAGTAAATAGGGGACCAAATATTGGTCGTAAAAATAGGAAAATATATAGGTTTTTGTCTGTACCGTAGGTCCTATTTACTAGTATTTACTATGGTCCCCCGTATTAGGATGCTTGTTTAGAGTTTGTTTTAACCCCTTAAGAACTGGTCCCACGATTTTGGGGGCAAATTACTTGGAAGTAGTGAAGGACATTTGTTTTCAGTTCTTAATGGGTTAAGCAGCGATTGGGCGATTTTATGGCGCGGAGTGGTCGGTCGCTCCCTGACGCTGACTTTTGGAGGTGCGAACTACAGCAGTGGCCGTCTGACTGCGTCAGCATCTCTCTCTCTCTCTCTCTCTCTCTCTCTCTCTCTTCCCCATGCCGCTGTTGTTGCTGTTCGTTGCTGTCGCTGTTGCTGTCGCTGTTGTTGCTGTTTGTTGTTGTCGCTCTTGTTTTCGTTTATTGTTTTTGCTGCTATTGCTGTTCTGTTATTGTTTTTGCTGTTGTTACTGCTGCTGTCCCGTCTATGATTATAGTGGCTGAGTGGGACACGCACTTGCGCGGTGGGTCGGGGGGGCGGAGACCACCAAGAATACGTCGCCATCGTTAGTGAAGGTGGTACTACTACTGCTGCCACTTATACTACTACTCACTGCTACTGCTACTGCTACTACTACTGCTGCTACTGCTACTGCTGCTGCTACAACTACCACTACTATCCCTCCTGCTGCTACTACTGCTGCTATTACGACGACTACTATCCCTCCTGCTGCTACTGCTCCTACTGCTGCTGCTGTTCCTACTACGACTACTACTACTGCTACTCCTCCTACGACTGTCTGGTACTACGATTGCTGTTTGTGTTGCTGCTACTGCTACTGCTGCGGCCATTTGTCTCACCGGCGCTTTGCGGAGTCGCGAAGAACTTGCCACTAGGGCTATTACGGCTGGGCAAGACCCCCGCGTAGGCGACTAAACAAATCGGACGACTGCTGTGAAAATTATTTGTATGAACCGCACTCGCAAGGACACATCAATCAGCAATATTGGCACAGCAAAGCAGTGGTGATGGTGGCAGCGACGGGGCAAAAGCGACTGCGGCATCTTCTTCCTGGTGTGCTCATATCATGCCGGACTCGTACGTACGGCAGGCGGTTGACCGGTCGTGTGTGTCAATTTATGTGCCTGCGGCACAGCGTAAGGGAGCGGCATGGGTGCATGCAACTGCACCAAGCGTTGACGGCGGCCTTTCCTCGGTCTGTTCTGGATCACGCTCCGCTTGAGATGGGTAGATGGCGGATAGTTCACTACCGCTGATGCGGCTGCATCATACAAGTGTGATATGTTCGGGGCTAGAATCTTACCGTACTGATTTATGGTGGGTCTGATGTTACAGCAGTGTGCAGGCTGACCGGGCCATTGAATACAATTCCCATTAGTGGGCGCAATTATTTCGTTCGTAAGGCAGAACGACTGAACGCTTCAGCCCCTTTAGGACGGTTTGGGGGGGGGGGGGACCTTGCATGCGTATTGAGCGTTTATGGTGCTGTGCTGTAAACCGGGAGCACACGCTTGCTTGTCCGCAAACCGCAGCAGCACGCGTTGTAGATGTTCGATACGTGCAAGAGTTATGTTGGTAGTCATGGGATAACCTTACGACTCCTAGACATCAGAGAAAATGGCTGTGATCGATTAGTGGCGTGGCATGGCTCAGCTACGAGTACATTTAGTCAGTAATTTATTTTTTGTTCGTCGGTGAAGGCTGGGTTGCTACTTGTTGTGGGCGCGCTGTTTTTTGTTCCTGCGGGCAGACGAATTCGACCACAGCGAGCCATTAATTATAAGTTTATTGAGATGGGTCCAGTATTTAAGTTTTTGTGGCATATTCTAAAAAGGTTTTATTTAGGTGAGGGCATTTTCTTTCCTCTGGTACTTTGTACCTGGCGCGGTGCAACAACACCACCACCAGCAGTGCTAGTTTTACTATTAGCATGCTCCGATTTCTATTGGAATAGCATTAACAGTAGTTAAACGCGTACACTGCTGCTGCTGCTGCTGCTGCTGCTGCTGCTGCTGCTGTCTTTATGCGCTGCACGCATGGTTTGATGGTACGAGCAACCAAGCTATTTTTGTTAATATTGGAAAGGGTCCGGTCAATCTTCCGTGCAGTTTCCAACGCAGTTTCCAACGGTACTACATCACACGTAATCATATTGTTAATTTACTCGTGCGCAGCAACGGCAGCAGCATTCCAGTAGCACTCGTATCAGGTGTCGTACCGTACGTATCGATTACTTGCATACATACCTATTTTTAACCCTTGAAAAACAAAACATCCCCGTTTTGGAACAAACTATTATTACTACTACTCGTATATATTAATATTACTACTACGTACCCTGGTATGTATATAAGAAAGCGAGTCGATTTTTTTTTACAACGGGAAAAGGAAGATGGTAAAACAACACCACAAAAAAGCAACAACAATGTCGACAAGAATCAAACCAATCCTTTTGGACGAAGAGCTTGTCGCTTTTGTTGGTTAATTTCATTCATACGAGGAGCTTTTGGTCTCCCACGGCGATTGTTGGGTCAAGCGCCAAGCGCCGGGAACACATTATTATTACTCGAATAGTTACTCTGTAGTGCGAATTGCATCAAAACTGGCTGTCTTTTCATACATACATGTATTTTTGCGAGGCTGCGATGTACCAGGTATCCGTATAGTCTCCGCGCAGAGGGTACAGCGGGGACACAGGGTATCAAGGTACTCCTGCTGTACAGACAGTAGTAATGGTGATATTTAGAGTAGTACAGATGAAAATGCAAGGCACGTACCGTAGTGGGGAGGGGGAGAAAAGCCTACTTACGAAGTGACCCCGGATCTGAGTTACGAGTAAAGAGGGAGAGATGAAAGAAGGGCGACGATAATAGTAATAAATGGGATGGAAAAAAAAAGAAGAAAAAAGTACTGCATAATAGCGGTATTAATTAGTAAAGGGTATTGGGAGAAGATGGTAATTCACAATGAGAGCCTTTAGTCTTGGTTGCTATTAATACTATTAATTAATATCATCCTACTATTAATAACAAATACACTACAACTTCTGGTATTAGATTATTGCGGGGGGACATAGTAAATTGGACCAAATATTATTGGTAAAAAGAGGATAATATATACATAAATACATACGTAGATTTTTTGTGTACCGTGGGTTTTATTTACTAGTATTTACTATGGTCCCCCGTAACAGCAAATCAGCACTACGTCGTGTACTTTACGTACAACGCACTGCTTTGATGTGCGTATGAGTGTGCTGCTGATTACTGCTGCTGCTGCTGTTGGTATTTTTTTGTGCACTTGTGTTGATTGCAACTGGAAGTATTGGCTGAATAATCGCGGATACATATCATAAGGGAGGGATGGAAAACGCGTGGTGTGGTGTATGGAGAAGAGTGGAGCCTAGGGTGCGCCTATCGAGAGTGATGAGTGAAGGTACACATATATACAACGATTTAGTCTGTACACATACGAGTCTTAGCAGCGTATTTGGGGGTCTTACCTGTCTGTTTGATCGGGGCGTTGCAACTTTGGTGTCATAATGTTGTCGTGACGTTAGGTTGCCATCCAACAACATGTTACAATGTTCCTGTCTTAGATTCGTGTCATGTACCACTCCGGCCCGGAATACACGGACCCTTTGTATTATTATTTTCAAACGAAATAGTTCCTATATTTCGGGTCAGTGTAGTACAACACTCTTTTTCTCTCGTATTGTTAATTTCTCTTATTTGTGTCTCGTATTAATTACAGGCGAGTATACAGCAGTACATATACACCAGGTGCATAATAGCAGATGGTATACCGGTATATAGATCGAGTAGAGCTTTCCTCAGCGTATTATGTCACCTTGATCGTATACTACTATAGTTAATAACTACTAATTTTTCGCTCTCCATTGGCAATGTGAAGCGCACGTTTCAGCTGTTCAGCCCGATATTTAATCGACTACCTGGTACTTTATTTTCCTGGAAGACCTGTAAAGCAAAGGTCCATGATTAGGAACACCGGGAAAGTATGACGTGGTATACACTGGGAAGACATACTCGCATAGGAGCGTGGGTTCAGCGCGAGGTACAGCCGAGTCCCATGTGTTTAGACCTCTGATCGGAGCCCCACCATAGATGGAGAATATGTGACCATATAACTCTGCTTGTCGTGGCAAAGCACTTTGTGGTGAGTAACCGACAACGCGAGACCTGGAAGGGGAGAGTAGCATACGTGTCCCTCCTACATTTTTTACAAATAAAACGAAAAATAATGTGTACGAGAGAAACTCTGAACAATTGGCGTCGTCGGCAGGACTATAAGAAACGCGTAACGCCGACATAATAAGCAAGCGTTTTCACGTTTTCACCCTTCTCCGTCCGTCGCACAAGTTCCCTTTTTTTTCGTAGTCCTGCCGATGCCCCCCCCCCCATTCATCGCCGAGAGGGGGGGCGGGTTGGGCGATCTGGGCTGCTCATTCACATAATTCTAAGGCACAGCACTGTATATATATTTTTGTGTTTTGCCTTTTCGACGATACCTTTTCGCCCCCGCACCCCGCCCCCCCGGGCAGAGATGTTACGCTAGCTTCGATGTTTGTCGGGGGTTTTGCCCCTAGGGGTAGGTTTTTAAGTGTTAAGACCCCTGGGCTACCGGGAAAACGTTAACTAATTTCCCAAACAGGGTATGCCTTGGAACGCTCCCTCTCCCTTCTGAACGGCGGGGTCTTTGCTCTTCGTAGCGAGTTGTATTATACCTGGTATACGTGCCTCCGTACCCCTGGCGGATAATTAGTTATAGATTATTGACGAATCATAGGAAAATTCCCTTTTTTTTTTGAAACTATTAAGAGCGGACGGTGAGGATCGAACCAGTGGCCTCACGGTTTTGTTTTTCCCCGCTCCCTCCCTCGCGGGAGATGTGGCATTAGATTGTGCTTTTCTGTTCTCAGTGGTACATTTTCGCCCCCCCCCCCCTGTCTCCCGCTATCGCCAGGGCTGTAGCGGTACCTTGTGCATCAGACGACCCCGCGCTTTAGGTTTCGAAGATTCGCAGGGTAGAGGTGCGGGAGTGGGTTTTGAGAAGCCGCATGTTCGATTCATGCTACGTCGTAT
This sequence comes from Saccharina japonica, assembly GCA_008828725.1. NCBI lineage: Eukaryota > Phaeophyceae > Laminariales > Laminariaceae > Saccharina > Saccharina japonica. Next base: position 1,769,236 of record MEHQ01000048.1, on the reverse strand, counting down.
TCACATTGATAGTTCGTGGAACCGGCGTTTCCCCGAATGTTCCAAATTTCTGGGGGGGGGGGGTTGTACATATAGCTTATACATCCCAGCTCATAATCTCGCAGGAATGCTTGCTCGGCGCATCTCTATACAAGCCGCGGTCGCAGCTGTCTTCCCTTCCCCCGCCCGATACTTGCGTTTGATTTTACGGCGTATATCGCACAGAGAGTTCAGCATTCCCCGCTGTTTGTCGGCTTTCATCGAAGTTGGCGAGCTCGCGCTCTCGCACTCTCAGCGACTGAAGAGCTGAAGAATATCCTTTCACCGGGGCTCGAACCCCGTGAACTTCAGCCAGTAAGGGTGACAGTCTAAACGGTTACACTGCAGTACTCAACTGCTAGTCGGCTCGTCAGAGTGAGCTACTACTGTAGTTTCACGGTATTGCCCCGGCAGGCCTGAAGAGGTCAAGGATTAGGAACGCGGGAAAGGATAGCGTACAACTTGAAGGCTTGTTCGTTCAGCGAACAGCCTTCCGCGCTGCGAATATCAGCTTCAAAGCCGACATTGTCTTGGCCATTACTATCAGCATGCGTACACCGTTACATATGTTCCCTCTGGATGGAGTGTCAAGGCCGCGGGCCCCCAACTCGGATTATATCCTCGGCGGTGACTCCCATCGTCTCGCTCCCTCTGCTCGGAAGACATCTGAGCGAGGCACGCAACAGTTCATAGCAAGCAACGTGCGAGTGAACCTCAAAGCAGTACACATAGGGAGATCTCGTCTAATGCCGGAGAGCAAGCGCCCTGCATGAGGTATGCCCCCACGCACATAGCGGGCAGCAACACCAACGTTCAACAGCCGCGAACCTCGTTCGGGGCCAGTAACAGTTGAAAGGTCGATGTTTCAATACGTTTGGTCTGTCGATGGCGGTATGTTCGCGCCCCGATTTCCGCCTGCAGCACCCGCAGGAGATAAAACCACACGGCTCACACGTTTTTTTTCTAACGTGCCCCGTCACGTTACTTCCGCCAAGTAACGGCAAGCATCGCGCTCCCGTTCCGCTCGACGACGATCACCCTATTATTGCCGTCGCAGGTATACTGCTGTACCACCGCCAAGTAACAGCGAGAATCGCGCTCTACAGTAGTTCTTCTGGGAAACGGCCACACTGTTGTTACCGTAGGGATATCATCCCCAGGGGCGGTTACAACACAGACCTTTACTCTTCCGCGAAGTCGAAGCAGGCCGTCACGAATCACATTCAATCAATCACCGCTTGCCCCTAGTTGGCGGTATGTGCCGCGCAGGGCTCTGCTCCCCCAGCCCCAGGGTGTGGTGGGTACTTTAATTTGCGAGGTACGGGTACCGGAGTACAAGACCATCGAGTTCACTCTCGGCGCTGCACTTAGCAGCCTCGCGCAAGACCGGCCGTATACCCTACAACCTCGCCCTATCGACGAAGACCGCCCAGTTATCTTCGATATACCCACCCCTACGGACCAGCGCAAGACGATGTTTTTTCTTCGACCACGGACGTCACGCTGGCGGCCGGTGAGCCGGTGAGAAGTGCACCGCCTTTGCAGCCGAATCCAACTGTGACACCCCACACGAAAGCTAGCACCCGCCCCTTCCCAGACGTGTCGTGATGCGATGAGATGCGATTTTTATCAAAACAAATCCCGCGCGCCGTCCGGACACGATGCTGACAAGTCCACTTCCTGTGGACGTCGTTATAATGCCTGCCGTACAAGCGGAGGAAGCCTCGCTCACGTTGTCACGGAGGAGCCCCCTCCCTCTTCCTGCGGAGGATGCAGGGACGCGACCGACTAAAGCGAGTTCGTTCCAAGCTCGAACCTATCATAGAGGCTTAGGCCCGACGATGTTGATGTGGGATCGATGGTGGCGTTGGCGTGAGTGCCGTTGTTGTGCTGGCCGTTTTGTTGACCTCGAAGTCTCGCCGCATAGAGCGAGTGACTACAGATCAACTGCATGTGCATGGTGCATGGACTTCAGACCCCATACTCCAACAGACGGGATAAGCGTTAGGCTGGGTACCCCCCCCCCTCCCTCTGCGGAGGAAAGAGGGCGACCGGACTAGAGACAGCTGTCCCTCCTTCCAGCTCCTCCGACAACACTGGATAGCACGGCGCTCGACTCTCCCGAGCGTAAATTGCGTACGCGACATAGTGTTCTTCTGGTAGCTTCCCTCTGACTTCTCGCAAATTCACACCTGCCTTTACAGAGTTCCTGGTCAAAGGCACTTCTTCTTCGTGAGAGCAACAGGCCTTCGCTTGTGGAAAAGACAGAGCCCAATCAAAGGCACCTCTTGTTCGTGCGCGCATCATATTTTCCCGGCGGAAAACATAGACCTGTTTCTTCGGCGACTGCCAGAACACACGGTGCGCGTGTCCGACCCTTAAGCTCAAGAAGAGCACCCGGTTCCAAATTTCAATACCGCCACGTGGAAACCCGAGCGTGATAATGAAGGTTGTGTTTATCGGCTCATACACCAGCTTCTCCGGTAACGTTGTAATGAAACCGTACCCCCTGCGTATCGCTGACAGGCATCTCGTAAACGCTAGTCCTTACAACATATAGTGGGGAATTGGATACCGGTAGAGCGATCCCCCTGACCAACGGCACCCGCGTCGCGAGGCTTGGGTATATTTTTCTGAGCACGACTAGCAGACCGTGCAACACCTCGTCCTTGATCGCACGCCACCGACGGCACACTGCCACAGCTACTTTACACCTCATGAAGATTCGCTCACACAGAGTAGAAACTGCGTGTTCGGAGTCAACCCTTGCCTTTGTTGGGACTTTGGAACTGTTGGCGGCACTGATGGAAGTGATGGACCTTATAACTAGTATCTACCTCAGACATAATCGGCAATTTTATCATTATCGTGTCTACCACGGTACTTCGTAGTGGCCCATAAACTCTGTGTCTGGATGTTTCATCTCGAGGCGCCCGTCACTGGTAAACCGGGGGGCGGTCGCTCGACGATAGCTCTCGAACAATAAATTGTATGTACGGCATCCGTTCATTGTGACGCCAGGTCTTTGTTTCCTCGGCATTGATGACGCAATTCGGTGCCACATACCAACATCATGCCGTATACTTCGTATAGTGACTTTCTTCAAGGGGCAAGTCAGCTGCCACCGCCACTTCCTCGGCCTATCTCCCCTTATGGGCCGCTCGACTTCAGCAGCGATACATTCGGTGTGGTGCCCGCCTGAGGACCTAACCTCGGCCGTCACGCGTCATTGGTGCTCGAGCAGGGGCTCCGTTTCTTTACCGGTGGCGTGACGACGGTCGGCTAGTTTTGTACAACCAGGATCAAAACCCACTACGGCCTTGCCACCGTGCAGTTGTCTGCGTTGCTCTCTTGGGTACCGTCTCGACCATGTTTTTCATCAACAGCCAAGGTTGAAAACTAATGAAAACTCTATATAGGCGCGGCCACTGCTACCTGCCATTATCGAATCCCACCACGGCCGAGGGGTGGCTTCAGCCCCGCCGCCCTCCTCGAAATCTCCACGACTGTTCGCTTGAGAGCGCAATTCTTCCGAAACTACCGACTGACCGGATCCTCGCTGTTTTGGCGTATGTCGCCCCCCCTTCAAGGGTATGCAACATGGCATCCTATCTGGTTTCGACAGCTAAGTGCGATTCGGCGAACGCCTGGCGTACGTCGCCCCTCATCCGAGCGATATCCTCTCGCGGTATCACACCACGGTCCGCCAAGAGCCGTTGGATTTGTGATTCCGATTATTCTGCCTCCGCTGGAAGTTGCCACCTGCGTTATAAGACTGGGTGAGACACAGAGTATCTCCTTGCAGGTTTTGTCTATTATTTAATAAGTATCCTTGGTGTTACTCACTTTCATGGAGAATCAAGCGTAGACGAGAAGCAGCTTTTATTATTTCCCAGAGCCAGATGACATTTGGGTCGGTGGGCTTCAAGTATGGCCCTCCCAATCTTAGTACGAATGCCATCCAACTTATATGAAAACGGATCAATTACCCATTAATGAGGTAATTACCGGCCTTCCAAGCCTATACCACTGCACCTGTTCTCTACGAGGGACTCAACGGCTTTCGCTTTCTCGTGACTATCAACTCGTCGAACTTGACTCACAGTCAGTAGTTCCCAAAGGTGTGGCGTGCCGACGTTGGCGGGCAGGCCTTCTCGCGAACATGGTGCCCACTACCGGAGATTTTTCGGCTGAAGCACGCTCCCGCCGAGAACGGTCTTCTGAGCCAATACATACATACATACCGATGGCCGGCACGGCGGAGTTAGAGCCCGGGAAAAATCTCAATACTGCGTCCTGTCCACTGCGCCGCTTGTTTGTGATTTTTTTCTTGCACGATGCCCGTGTCTCCGCACCCATTTCCTGCGGCACTAGCGAGCACTACTCGACCGCTTCGGGCCCTGCCACGGCTCCTTTGACCGGCTGACACACGCCGCGGTATCCACAGTCACGTGGAGAGGGGTGCAGGGCAGATATCTCCGGGTTAGCAGCGGGGGGGGGGGGTCACTATTGTAGCAGCGGGACAGGGGGCTTCTAACCGGCCCTTCTCGGCACTACCGCCGAGCATTGGTGGGCACTGCGGTCCCCGTTCCTCGCGAAGTCGGCCGCACTGTCTGTTGCCGTCATAGGTTCGTTGCCGTGGAGCAGCGATGAAAATCGCAATTTCGTTCCTCGCCCGCCCGCCGGTCCTACCGACGGGACATCGTCCACCATGGCTCATGGGTGGACGGACCCCCTTCTCCGTCACAACACCGAGAACCATCCCACGTACTGGTATAAAATATGCATTCCTAGTACTGCTCTGCCTGGAAAAGTAAAAACACCGTTTGGGTATCCATATTATCCGTAGTATACAAACGGTCCGTACGTTTCCGGACGGAGTGGTGTGAAGCTCATACATCGGTTACGGACACGCGTTGTGACGAGTTTGAGGTTGACGCGTGGCATGATATGGGTATATAATACGATACTGCTCTAGCAGTTTTTGACCAAAACATTCCTAACTGACTATTAGTGACTATTAGTGAGTTTTAGTGACTATTAGTGACTATGAGTGACTCTTAGTGATTCTTAGTGACTCTTAGTGACTATTAGTGACTATTAGTGACTTTTAGTGATTATTACTGACTCTTACTGTTACATTAGCTGACTATTGCTGACTATTAGTGACTGTTAGGGACTGTTACTGATAATTACTGACTATTACTGACTATTAGCGACTATTACTGGCTATTAGTATACTCCTCAACTGAGGAAATACCCAATCCCATTGGAGCAACGTCACTATATTAGTATTATTATGCATACAAGTACTAATGCTTGACATGTCTTATTCGTTGTACGAGTATACGCATACCTATGCCTAAATAATAGTTACCTAGGCCATCGAGATGCACTTTCGTACTTGCTCAAAGTCGCTTTAGGGTCGTTCTTATCGAGCAGCTTTTTTCCATAATTTCCAATATTTTTTTCCAAAAAAAAAAGGAAACCTTGGAAATATTGGAAATCTTGGAAATTCTTCAGAGGGCAAAATGTTTGGAAGGCTTCACGTTCCAATAAATGCAAAAAAATGGAAATCTAGAAAATTGCTCGGAAAAAATATATGGCTCCGATAAGAATGGCCCTTAGTCAGTTTTTGGATGACTCACAATTATAACTACTTACTATTAATATGAATATGAATAAGACCTACTATTAGTACAGAGCTCCTGAAGTGAGGACCCCCAGGAAAACGTGGGTGCAAACCCAAAAAGGGCACATATGTATGATATATACATACGTCGGTTGACAACGTGTTCTATTAATAGGTGTCCAAGGTGTTCTGAACGTGTGGTGGGTGGTGGGACTATCGACGTTGTGACCAAGGGGTGTGGGTCTGTCCACCTGCCCGTCGCGTTGTGTTTGGTTGGTGGTGGTGAAATTTATGAGGATTTACAAGCACTACTCGTACTCGTACTCGTACTCGTATACCATTAGGCCGGCATGCCAATGTTAGTGTTGTTGCGGAAGGCGTCGCCGGTGTCGTCGTGTTCAATCGTACAGGGCTAGAATCGGGCCGCCGGCAAGTACTTTTTTTGCCGTACTACTTCGTACTGCTTTATTTTGTCAGACAGTCAGTCGCTGTAAGTGCGCCTCGAAGTTAAGAGGCCTACAGCCTCGGGGACAGCCTCAGGATCTAGTGTATGTACTGCTGCATCTTCCCTGCTTGCAGAGCTTTGCGAAGATACCAGGTAATTTACTGTAGTACCGCTTGCTGCTCCGCGAAACGGTTTGCTCTTTTTCTTGTGTGCATATTTATCTATCTATATCCCTTCACCGTCCTTTCGGATATTAATGCTTTCCCTCCTTACGTCGTATCTCAGACCCCGGCAGGCGAGGTCTCAATGCACCCCCCCCCGCGCTCCCAGCTTCTGTACATCCATGCCCTCCACCTCGTTGGTTGTTGCCGCACCATGTGGTCACCACTTCTTCCATCGCTCCGCATGGACCTGCATTGATTGGTGGTGTTATTTGTAACATCATTATTTTCATCGTAAAATGGAACTGCGCGCGCGAAAAATAGCTGCATACCTTTTTGATACTCACAACAATGAATGATACTTTGATATTGATAAATTTACAAACATTTGAACCTCTCGTCCCGTCCGGTCGTCCGGGCGTACAGCCAGTATATTTTGATGACTGCATCATTTACTTGGCGTGAGCGAGGGGGTGAGGGAGTGCGGCATCCTCCCCGTCCGGTCGGGAAAGTCCGGGTCTTCTCGCGCGTGCGCCCTGCGAGGCACCAGCGGCAGAATTAGTATTTTTGTGGTACAGCAGGTACAGCAGTACGAGTACGAGTGCCTTGGTACTACAGGTACTGCAGTAGTATCATACTACAACAGCTCCTAGGGTGGTGTGATGACTCATGATTATGTCATGTTTGTTAGAGCACAGTACTCGTACACCAGGTATACGAGTACATAGTACTGGTGGTAGTGCTGGTATGAAGAAATAGGTCGAGCAGTATAACGGTACGTACATACCTGGTAATAGATAGGACGAGTGCCAGATTCACAGATTTTACGGTTATACCGTACGCACAAGAACAACATTGATGCGTACGAAATGATCCGGTATCATTACGACGCCTATCTAGGTCTATACAGGACTCAGAAGCGAAACGCCCCTTCCCCAGCGACCCCCACGGAGCAGCTACTTATTACCATAACCCAAACACACGCACATACTCTCGCCGAGCGGCGTAGATCCAGACTACTGCAGTCGTAGTCGCCGTCGTAGTCGGTAGAGAGAGTACGTGCGAGGCAAAAGCAAAATGAACAGGCAAACAACGAGCCGAGCTGCAAATTGATCCGATATCCGATATCTGACAGATCATGGACGACGGTTACGCGTTTTATTTTATTGACAAAACACAAAAAACGACCAAAAAAAAAAAACTGAAAAATGATAATCTGAGAAACGGCGTTCTTCCATGATTTCGACATTTCCTTTTTCATAGGGTGCAAACATCTCTACTCTGTACGTCCCTATGGGCAAGAGAATATACTAGGGCCTCCACAACCTCAATTGGCCCTAGCATCCTAGCGACACCCTCAGCAAGAAGGTGAGCTTGGCGTCTGCTGTGAGAGGCTGCTGTTGGGGGGGGGGGGGATCAGGAGAATCGGATTGGATAGGTGCTTTTTCAGTCACTCCGCTGCTGTCCCAACCAACTCCGCAGGACCAAAAGCGTTTACAGACCACAGGTGATGCCTTCAGGCTCTTAGCAGGCAGTCGCCTTGCAAAGCCGACCTCGCTGCGAAAGAGGTCGGTGCTACGGGCACACGTACCGATTGCTCGTGGCCAGTGCTTGTGTGTCACAAGGGTCTCGTTTTTTTTTGTTTTGCTCCTGGCAAGGTACCCAATTATAGAGCCGAAGAGTCAAACGGGCTCAACACCACGGGCGGCCTTCGATCAGTATTCGTTCATCATCGTCCCCATGCCAGGCTGCGTCCTAGATTACAGCAGTAGTCTCGCCCACTAACAAAGCTTGGTTTATTTGGGGTTGTCGCACCATCTTGTTGCTCTCCCAAGGATAGGCGGAGCCTCGCGTCGCTCTAGCTATCTTTCGCTCTCGCTTCGGTGCCGAGGAGGGCGGCGGTCGAAGATGGAGCAAGCCGATGCCCCGGGCGGTGGGGGCAGTGGAGAGGATGCTTTCGGCTTCCCTTCCAGGAGACAGGTTTGACTCCGAAGCAACCTAGAATGTGGAAAGGGCTTGGAAAGGTCTTTTGATCCGAGGAAACAGGCAACCTTTTTGACTTTTTTGGTTTGGTTTTCTCGCTGCTCCCTTGCATGTAGCTCTAGGCTGTGACGCTTTTGGTACGTACGCAAGCTCTCGCCCGTTTCAGGCACAGCTACTGCTGTGTCGGAATGGCGGAGCTTGTCTCCCTGTGCCCTCGATCCTGTGCGCCGTGAGGCTGCGGATGGTCTAGAATGGACCCGGCGCATTCTGCCCTGCATGCCACATGATCAGGAGGCGCCATTTCCGTCGCTAAAAATTGAACAATTTTAATTTTTGCGAAATGTTGCGGTCATAATCATCATCACCACCAAGAATAGCCCGGGTTATAGGGAGTAGGGAGATAGGTTCAGTTTGCTTGGGACACCACTGCTTTTGCTGCTGTGATGCAGAGAGGCGACGGGCGCAGGCAGGCATGCATCGGCCGTGATCTCCACAGAGACGTGCTGCTGCGCCGCATTCCACCGCCTCTGCTGCCTAAGCTAAGCACGGCCTATATGTCGTTTCCTGGTGATGCTTTGCTATTATCGTACCTATACCTAGCAGAGCGTTTTGCGGTCAATTCACAGGTAGAACTTGGTACGCCGCTCGCTGCCCCGAAAACGGATGTATTCGAGTTTGATAAGTTGTTGTGTGATATGAGCAGTGCTGCAAGCAATCGAGGGGGGGCAAGGCGTGCACTCCAGCTATATATATATACAGCCCGCCCTGCCCCTCGCCATAATTGGGGTTTTGGGGGTGCTATTGTTTAATCTCGTTGGAAATGCGCAAATGCTTTCGACCGTCGTTGCGCCCAAGGCAGCAAGCAGGCTTGGTTGACCTTTTTGCTTCATGGCTCTGCTTTTTTCTCTCTTGTCTGCGAAGCTGCGCGATTAATTACTCCGTTATGTGTGTCTCCAGTATGTGTCAGTACAAATGTCAGTATAATTTTTTTACACAGCAGTACGTACTGCTGTGCTGTACGATGTACTCGTTCGTCGAGTACTGCACGTACTGCTATTGGCTGCGTGTTGTCGTACTGCTACAGCAGTACGTACGTACAATAAGTTTCCCAGTTGGTCCAATGAAGACATTCCCGAGGGTACTGGTGCGTTGTATCGATCAACTACAGCAGTATAATATAAATGCAAACAAGGAGACCCTTCAGCAGGGGTGAAGGTGAAGGTTCGTTCTGTTCGCCATGGGAGGCAAACAACAATACGTACCATACGACGAGTAAATTGATTACGAGGAACAAGTGCTACGAGTATTTAAACATTTATAATGATACGAGCCCGTACATACTGCTGTGCCGATTTTGTTCGAGGTACATACCGCCACCGGCGATAGGCGGTATGGTATGGTATGGTATACAGCAGCAGCAGCATTACAGGGTTATGTGGCGTAATATATACGACAGCAGTACAGCAGCTGCCACTCCGATCTGGTCGTCTGGTTGCAGTAATAATTGTAATTGCCATGAGGTGCATTATTGACGTGTAAAATAAACCCTGCCTTTTTCCCTTTTTGTTTCCTTCCCGCTGCTGTGTGCACCGTGCGACCTCTTGCCGTGTTATTTTGGCATACTGCTGTTCAACAATATTTCTATATTGATTTTTGATATGGTAGGGCTCCGCTAAGCCGTCTCACAGGCGGACGGTCTCGTCTCCCGTGGTCCATGATTTCCTGCGAGACAGCATGTACTCCTCCGGGCCCTTCGGGGTACTGGGGGACCCAAGCAATGGCCTGTTTTCCCCTAGGTGAGCCATACATGCGACTTCAGAGTTCAGAGTACGCTCGCTTATTCATCAACTTCATATTTGTTTGTTGTTTTTCATACAGAGAGTGGGGTGGTACAAGACCGACCTTGCTCGCCCAAAAATGAAGGGTGGTTGTTCCCTCCCCTCCCCTCATAGGACTACGGCCATGCTTGATAATGAGTACACCCCCCCCTCCCCCCTGCCCTCGGTTTGTAGCGTTTTAGTTTTTAGTTTTTACTTTCATTATTATGTGCTCGTGCACGTAGTGTAGCATACATACTGAGTAGATGCATTAGTCCGTTTTCGTGTTCGGTGACCACAGCGATTGTTCGTTGAACAATGTCAACTGCTCTATTACAATCTCTCTTTTCGGGTCCAACTCCTGTGTTGTTGGTTGTGTTTTGACTCTCTGTCTGTGGTCTATGCATATAGTACCATGTCAGGTATTTTCTGTCTTGTCTTGTCTGTCTGCCTTTCTTTCTGTCTGTCTGTCTGTCTGTCTATGTCTGTCTTTCTGTCTGTCTTTCTTTCTGTCTTGTCTTTCTGTCTGTCTTTCTGTCTGTCTTTCTGTTGTCTTTTCCGTACGTATGCCACTCTCTTCGTGTCGTGTGTTACTTTATATTAGTATTAATAGATTAATACCAGGGTAGTCGTCAGTGTTCATGATTTTGCACGTCACACGGTTTTTTAGGGTCATATATACTGCGCGTACTGCTGCTGCTGCTGCTGGCTGGCTGTGTGGTATAATCGATAATACGACACAGCAGTTAGGGTAGTAGGACATGGCCTTTTGTGTGTGTGTTTTTTCGCTTGGCATTAGATGGCATGTTTTTTTTTCTTTTCCGGGTGTACGCGCAACTTGCTCATACGCAACAGCAGCATCAGAAGCATCATCAGAGACAGCAACGTACCGGTGCACACACAGCAGGAAGAGTGCACCCTAGCACGGACACAGCCTTGATTCGTCACATTTATTGCTGTTGCAGATATATATATATGTGTCTCTATCTACCGTTATTTCATAACAGACAAGATATTCTCGGACCTTTCTTTTTTTTGTGTCGGTGACTTGATCCAAGCATCGGTAAACCATCGATCGCGGGCAGACCCGGTCGATGCTCGATGCTCCGACAAAGCCAGTAGATACTACGATGGACGCAGCTCGCAGCGCAGCACAGCTCAGCACAGCGACAGCGCCTAATTTTCCCGCGCATGCATGCAAACTCTACACCCCATCATGCCTGGCCTGACAGATCACAGTTCTTTGTAACCGTATTTTATGCACCCATGACCCATGATGGCCTAAAAGCCAAAAAGGCAGCCCTTTGGAAAACCCAAAATTTAGCATTTAACGGGTATGTGGCGGGTCGGCTGTTGTTTCACTTTATACCACTTTCTACCCCATTTACTACTGCTAGTAGAGTCTCAAGTCTTACGTACCAGGTATATATATTTACTTGTATATTTATCTATTTATGTAAACCGGGTACAAGTCTAGTGTACCAGGTATACTATGCGTGTCTCTCTACAGTAGTATGCGTCTGGCCTTTCGTCGCTCTCTTGGTGTTAGGACGGCAGCAGTTGCAGTGGCATGTGACATATTCTGCGATTCATTCAAGGACCACCTGGCTCGCTGGCTCACTACCTCGTACTACTGTCCTGTCACCTTTCGGTGTTTGGATGTGTGTTTGTGTGTGTTTGCACGTGTGTGTGTTCTGGGGTCGCGGTGTCACGATGGGCCTCGAGCACCCTACGTCCTACGTACGTACAGCGTCTTTTATGGGTGTTTTCTATGGGTGGGACAACTTTTCCCTTTTTTTCCGAACGAAAACGCTCCGCGTTTGATTTTTTTTTCGTGTTGTTTTTGTTTTTGGTCGCTCTTTTATTTCGCGACCCTGCTCCTTAAATGGCGAAGGCTGTAAAAACTAAAAACTAAAAACTAAAAACAAATAGTAATTACCTGGTATGCCTCGGGTATGCCAAACATGCGTTGGTTGTACATTCGATCGCACCCTGGAATATGCCCCAACAGCAGCACCCGCACTGGACATCTGCAGCATATGTATTTTCTCTGCAGGCGGCGTTCTTTCGTTGCCGTGAAGGAATACAAGCATATTGGCAGTGACGCCCACCCCAATCCCCTTGTTTCCCCTCGTGTGGCATGTCGGGTGACTGGTTGTGGCGCACTTCCTCCGCGCCTCCCCCCGTCCCTCCTCCCTGTCTTCGCTCCCTCTGTCTCACCCCCCCCCCTCCCTCCCCCCTCCCTCCCTGCCCTTCTGGTCCTCCCTCCCTAAACCCCCCCCCTCCTCCCTCCTCTCTCTTGCCTCGTTTCCCCCCCCCCCGCCCCCCCCCCCCCCCCCCCCACGCCCCCCTGGGGGCCCCGCCTCCCCTCCACCCTCTTCCCCTCCCTCCCTCCCTCCCTGGCAAGACTGGCAATCGGGTCTAAAGGGCACCATAGGGAAAGTGCAAGCGGCGACTATTTTACTGTCTCCACTGAAGCGGGCGACACGTGAGTATTATATGTACTCAATTAAACAATACGAATATATACTATTAATACGAGTGTATAATACGAGTACTTGGTGTGATGTGTTCGTATGATACAATTAATAAGTAATACTCTGTCAGTAGTGTTTTGTATGATTGGTATGATCTGTAAGGCATCATATTTATATGTACCTGGTATATTCGTACGGCGGCAGTACAAGCAGTAATTACTAATAGCCAGGCACTGGTATGATGCTAATAAGCTGCTATTAATACGTACCATGTTTTGAATATAGGTGCTCCAAGTGTGGTGTGCACATTGTGTTATTAACAGGTATATGTATGCACTGGCATCAATCGATTTCGAATTCACCACGCGCCGTGCCACTTAGTTCACTGGCTGACTGACGAACTCATTGACTGGCTCTTATCTCACTGTGTGAGCAGAAATTGTTTCGTGCGCGCTATATTTTTCATGTGTGCGTGGTGCTGCCGGCGTCGGTTCTGGCGTCGTGTGATGTTTTGGCGTCGTCTGCGGTAGGAGCGGCAAGCGACACCGTCCTTAGCATCTTAGTATCTTAGTATTAGGGCTTGGCCGCTGAGACACGCCGTAGTCGCATGCATGCCCATTAAGTAAAAAAATCGGATCAAGACACTTCCAAGGTTAAATGTCAAAGATCAGCAAGAAAAGGCGTTGTTTTGGTGCTTCAGACGTCCGTCGTTATTGACCCTTTTCAAAAGGAGAGGTGCGTTAACTAAAGCACGTATAATACGTCAGACATTTAAACAACTTCTATCACAACCCTCTTCTGTGAAAGGGCAGTCATCATTTACGACTTGTACGTAGCCAGCCGCAATCCTCGACCCCATATTTAAACGCGTACTATGTGCAGGTTGCACCTGCAAAAGTTTTGTGCAGGATCCCGGTTTTAGTGGGTGAGGCTGGCCTTTTGGGCCGCATGTTTTTTTTCGGGAAAACGCCATCAAAACACGCGGCGGAGCCGCGTGGCTGCCCCTGCCGACCTCGTGCTCCCCAAGGGGTTGGGGTGCGGGTTAGGGTTAGGGGTGTGTCTGGGGTTGGCTTGGTCTGGGTCGACGGGCAAGGATGAAATTGGCCACACACAGCCTGCACTAAAACTTTTGCCGGTGCAACCTGCACATAACGCACGCCCCGTATTTAGGGAGTTCGTACATGTCTAACGGCGTTATTTTGGTGCACTATTAATAACCGCCCCTTATTCTTCGCGTAATACAGCTGTACCATCATATACGAGCTGGGCCAGCCAAAAAACGGAGAAAGCTTCCTAAAGTCGTATCTCGTGAACTACTGCACATTGGGCTACATAATTTGGGAGGTCTAACGCTGACACACCACTGCTTATGTAAAGAAAGAAACGCAATTCTTATTTTTATACTTTTTGTTTTTCCGACTCGATCTCTCGCCGAGATATCCGCGAAAACTCAAAATCGCCAACCTTTTGACACAAAATTGGAGTAAAAATCGTCGGTTTCGATCCAAGTGAAACTTGGCGGAGACAGCGCTGAAGACACAAGGAAAAGAGCGATGAAAGTGTGGTTGCCCACTTCACCACCCATCAAGAGATATTACCAAAACTCTGTTCCATACATTTAAGTCAAGTCATTACGAAAAAAATGGTATCTCTGCGATGCCCCGCTCAATTTAGAGGATTTTGAACTGGATTTTTTAACCCGGGGTTTGAATCGCACGTTCAAAGACAGACATTCACGACCGGCCCTATTTATTTTTTGTTTATTTTCTACCAGTTTTGGTCATATCTCTTGAAATAAAAACGAAAAATTATAGGGCCGAAGGTCAATGTGTCGATGAGTGCATGAACTACACCGTGTAAAAAAAAACAATTCCAAATTCGTAAAATTCATGGGGGCATGACCAATCCGACGTTTAATAATTTTATGGCTGGCCCAGCTCGTACTGTGTATCCTGTACCAAGGATAGTACCAGGTATATTTCAGGGGGTATTTTCTCGGTAAATTCCCAGCCAAAGTCTTCGGTTCGGTTCATTACGGCCTCAACACCCTACTAAACTACCGAACACGCCGGTAAGGTTCGGTACGGCCTCAACCCCCTAGCGAACACTTCGGGTAGTTCGATATATGACCTCAATACCATTACCCCGACACTTGGATATGTTCGGTACGACCTCAATACCAGTACCCCGACACTTCGGTAAGTTCGGTACGGCCTCAATACCGGTACCCGACAGTTACATGGAGTGAATTGACACACGACACGCAGTGAGACGTGGAAGTGTGGAGGGCGTAAGCTTTATTTTTACCCATCCGCCGGAGGATAAAAAAAAAAAGACAAGAGTTAGTCAAGTTCGGTACGACCTCAATACTGGCACCCGACACTTGGGTCAATTCGGAGCGCGCACCAAAATTTCCGCGGGTACCGGTACCGGTATACCCTACCGAACAGAACACGCCCTTGTGGAGTTTTTGTTTTCCTAGATGGTGTATATGAACTGAAAGTCGGGATACCGGTATCGAGTTCGTACCGAACCTTACCGGAGTGTCCTGGAGGGTATTGCGGAAGTACTGAACCACATCGGTAAAGGTCGGTAGGGTATTGCGGCCGTATGATACTGAAGCTCATCGGTAGGGTAAATGCCCCCGGTATTCGGTATAAAACCTTTCCGAACTGTTGGGTACCGGTATTTGAGATCGTACCGAACTTAACGAAGTGTCGGGTGCCGGCATCGAGGTCGTACCGAACCTTACCGAAGTGTTCGGTAAGGTATTGCGGCCGTACCGAACACTCCGGTAAGGTAGGGTATTTACCAAGCAAATACTCCCCGTATTCTTGGGTACGTACCCTACCAAACATACCCTTGGACAAGTTTGTTGTTGTAATTGCACGCAGAAAGGCAGGAATTGCAGCAGTCACGGCATCTATCATACTTGTGGGGGGCAAAATTAGCGGCGGCGGCAACATGCGTCACGCTATTGGCGTGTTTCCGTGACCGGGGGACGGGGGACGGCACTTTTACTTCCTACCAGTGTAGACTATACTACTCTGCTCTGTACCAGTAAGTACACCATCAAATAGCGTAACATCCAGATACTACTGAGGCATAGTTGTTTCACCCTTGACAGGTGGTCGCGTGTTCGCACAGGCGGGCACAGGCAGCAGCATGCTGCCATGCTGATGTTGGACAGATGATGTTCCACCGATGATGAAACCCCAGAAGATTGATATTTTGTAGAAGGGCCGCTTATTGGGCTATCAAACTTACAGAACAATAGACATTTGAGTCTAGTGGTGATGGTGAGAGGAGCGAGAGAGGGTGGGGCAGTGGGGCAGGCCCGCGCTCTCTCTCGTAGCTATTCAGACCCTGATCCTTCGTTGGCTGCAACAATATCTATCAATTTTTAGGACCCCGGGAAGAAAAACAACAAAAACAACCCGTCGGGGTCTTGAAAGAACTGGTCGTAATTACGCCGCATGTTGGTCGAACCGCAACGTATCAGGCCGTGTTTTGTTATTGCTTCCTATAACATCACCGGTGCTACTGCTGTGCTCGGCTACTACAACATGCTACTGGCGGAACCAGTGCTACCTACAGTAAGTTGACCGACGAATAGCAATCAGCCGATCCCAACGATCCCACTTCTGGCCGAGCGTAGCTCGGGTAGACTTGCTTCTTGACTCGTCGCGATCCCGAATCTGTCGAGTGGCACTCGGGTACGTATCGTGGCTGCTGCCCCTCGTCTACAGCAGTATTACAGCAGTAGCAGCAGTACTGTAGGTCGGAGGTTGAGCTAAGTCCCCAGAAATAAATAAAGGAGGGCAGGCGGTGTATGATGCGATGTTGATATGGTATAATACGAGTACTGATATTACGTTATGATACCGCAGCTACTAATGTATCGGCTCTATCGTCTGTACGTAGTCTAATATTTTGTAGACTAAGTAAACAACCACCGTATGTCCTTTGGACGCCTCTTTCCAAATCCGGACTGAGGAAATCTGGAGTATCGAAACAAGCCATTTAGAACTGCACTGTACAGAAACAAGGATTTCGTTCTAATTTTTAAATGTTTTGTCCCCGCAACGGCAGTTAACTCCTATTCATAGTAAGCCGCATGCCCAAAAGGGCTTAATTAATATCGCAAATATAGAAAAATGATTAAGATGGGCCGGCCCCTTTGGTCGAGGTCTGAGATCGAGATGTCTCTGTCATCGGTGATAAATGGGTATGATAGATGGCTGTGGTTTTGTAGTGTCCTGCTCGGGGGCACGGTACGGTCGGTCCCTTCATGAGAACCCCTCTCGTACCCAGGGGTGCACGCACGACAAAAAGAAAGAAAGAAAAAAAGACAGCACACTCCTAAATGGTCAGAATGGAACAAACCAGTGGGGTGATATTTCTGGACGAGATTACGAAGTTACGAAAAAATAAGTACGGGTAGAGTTTCGTCTACTTGGTTTTGGTATACCCCCTTGTCTGGGTCTTGAAAATGAAAATTAATATTGAGGTGTGGGAATTTTTTCTCCTTTTTTTTTGCGTGCACCCCTGCTTCTACTATTAATACTGTATTATACCATTCACGGCACCACTAGGTGTACCGGGCGTGTTTTACGCCATAAATGTGATGCGTACAATGATATAGATATAGCTGGTACGTGTGATATTATACCAGGTACTACTGTTGCGTACCAGGTACAATTTTATTCCTGCTGCCAGTATATGTTAGCAGCTATGCCGACAAGGATTCTCCCCCGCGATACAAAACGTCGTTCGCAATAGATTAAAGTTTTACGGGTTTTTTCTTTTTACAAATACGCACCAAAACTGGAGGTGATGGGCGATGGACGTCGATGGGTATAATAGAAACTACGAAAGTTCGTAGAAATACTAATACTCGTAACGGTTTCATGTGAAGAACACACGCTGCCCTGTTTGTTTGTTTTTAGGAGCTTGTAGTGTACCGAAGTTTTTACATGCCTAGTACACACCTGATATGTTACATACACGTAAACTCAGTGTGTGGCTCTCTTGTCAGCAGTATTACGAAGAACTTTGAAATTTTTTTCATTTATACCTGGCGTCTCGAAAAACGAGAAGTTGTCTCGAGAATAAATTCTGCCCCGAGGGTGTTCCTTCGCTCTTTCCTTGCTTCATTCCTTTCTTCTTTCCCTCCTTGTTTGTATTCAAATACGACGTATCTTCTTTCCGTTCTTTTCCCTTCGTCCGTCCGTTCTTTCATTCCTTCCTCGTCGGCGTTGATGGTATCATACTACAGCACTTATGTGCTATTATGTGTGCAATATATATACTCTGCTGTGTGTTGTTTTGTGGTGATTTGTGGCGATGATGAGGCGGCGCAACCGGTCTATATCAACATATACTTGGAAGTATAGTATATGTACTGGTATATAATGTATGTCAATAATTTCCACGACATACCGTGTATACTTGTGTGGTCTCAACTACTTACCCAAAGCATGGGTTTATACAGCAGGTGTATAGGTACACCTTTTTGAGGGATACGGCGAAATGGGAAAATGGAAAATTGTGTAAGGGACCCAAAAGTTCTGCCCACCATTTTTGTCCACTACTGACGGCAGTTAGGGGCCTGTACCAACTCTGACGAGGGACGTTGGTATATAAGGGACCTCGAATCCCGAACGCACTATTAATACTATTAATAGTGTAGGGTCCCTTAAAAGGGGCTACCTACTATTACGGAGGGCCCTATTAATAGTAAAAGGGACCAAATATTGTTAGTAAAAATCGTTGAAATATATAGTTTTTTGTGTGTATCGTAGGTCCTATTTACTAGTATTTACTATGGTCCCCCGTTTTACTGCGCAATGACCGCCCAGGTACATACATACGAAGTATGTATGCACTCTGGACAGAAATGTAAGGACCGTTGGGGTGCCAACACAAATCCATTACGGCCCTTGCACCCTTGCATTTATAATTATGCCCATATCATAGTGGTACCCAATTGCCCCTCTGTCTCGGGCTTTGTTTCCATGTCTTTGTTTCTCCTATATGATAGATGACAGCAATCCTTCTTCCTTCTTCCAGAGACGTTTTTTCGTGCTTCTTTTTTTGTTGTGCTGACGGCTTATCCTCCGGGTTGACTTGATCATTGCGCGTCACTACTATTCATAGAGATGGGCACCGCAGAGCGTTTTCGAAAAACCGAAAACCGGATAGGAGGCGTTAATATCACAAACGAAATAACCGGTTTTGTTTGGCAGGTATTAAGCCCTCAAAACATTTGGAAACCACTGGTGATTTTGTTTTTTACTTGATTTGCACCTTGTGCACTTCTAAGTGCGTTTCTGGTGCTCTTCGTTACCTTGTTTGCCTAACTTTCGCGCTGTCATGTTTATGTTCACGTTGTTCGTCGCTGCGGGCTCGTTTTAGTTTAGACAATAATTAACTCGAATACAACCCGTTTTTTTTTTCGAACGACGTATGGCAAACTCGTCCCGAGTTTCCAAAAACCACGGTTAATCGCCTTTTAATTTAAAACCGGTGCCCATCTGTAGTCCCTAGATGCCAACATATCATGTACGCACCCGAGCAAAAATGCTGTTAATTTCGTAGGAAACCCCGGTCTTTTTGGGCGCGTCAAGGCCTATTTTGGTATCTCATCATACTGTCTTTAGTGTAGCGAGGCGGTCAGGTCAGTCAAGGGGGCAAGCCGCTGTCTCCTGGTCTCATTCTACTGTGTTTAATGTATGGAGGCTGTCAGCCAAGGGGTCAACCCGCGGTCTCCCAGCATCCTTGCACCCGAGATAATGAATAGATAATGATTAGTATAGGTACATTTTTACATACCTTTCATGGCTTGCCTTTATGCTTGCCTTTATGCGCGTCCTCCCAAGTTCAGCAGTATCATGTACCAGGTGTATATTCGCACGTACGTACAGATGGTATATGCCGATAAACCCTTGCCTCTGGTCCCTGGTGGTTTTGAGGCAGAGTTTAAGAGCGCAAAGCGTCAAGCCACCGTCGGCGAGTGTTGCTGCTTGTAAGGGCCACGCAGCACGGAGCAGAAAGCAATCCTTTTGGACAGCGCTGCTAGACAGCAGTATGGAACAAAATGAAGCATTTCGAAACCGCTGCTAACCCCTCGTACCCTCCTTGGGCTGAGCCATGGTATCACCGCTCGTAGCGTTATTCGGCATGCAAACCGCAACTTACAATTCTACCTAGTCTGATGTGATATGGTACTGCTTGTACTCGTAGCAGTAGCAGTGGCTCCTTCCTGCGTTCAGCGTTCGTTGGTTCGTTGGTGTCCCACCACGCACGGAAGGATCAGATAATGCGGTCGGATTGCTGCTCGAGGGCAGGCCTACTGTATCAATCATACGAGCTACGAGGTCGTACTACTGCACGGACACTGCTGGCTGTTACAAACCTTATCGGTTACAAGCCACGTTATATTATATATTCCCTGGTTTGTGACAATTAGGCAACACAACAAGTAGCTTGCGGGTCGCGGGTGGGTATGGTGTGTGGTGTGTTTCGTGTCTGGCTCTGCCCTTAACGCCACAATTGTACACTTGTACACTCGTACTGCTGTAATCACAACATCAAATATAGGAAATTCGAAAATTCGAAAATACGACACAGAACAGAAAATGAAGCCACGTTTTGCGGTTTGACTCCTCTCGCATACAACGTACCAGGTACAGCAGTATATACCAAGTGTAATATATTATGTACGAGTAGTAGTATGGCAGCAGTATGAAATACCTCGTACCTGGATCGTTAGTAACTGCTATCATTACCAAGCTACGTATATAGTATTATATACAAGGGAACATCGCCGTCGGCCCAGGCCGCCGGCGAGAGGGATAAGGTTAAGGTCCGCAATTACGATGCCAAGGGACAAACGCGTATCGTAAGTGGATAAACACTAGAAGAACTTGGATGTAAACTTTCAAAACATTCATCACGGCGGGGGGTACGGAGCGCGAGGCACGAGCGTCGAGAACTCAGGTTTTCCTGAGGTATGAAAATGGCCCGAGCGTCGAGAACTGACGTTTTGCTGAGCTCAGACAATTATAAGAATATGGTATTATTCGTACTTGATGTTATTAATAGAGAAAGCTTCGGCATGTGTACGTTGTACGTGCGATCTGTACCTCTTGGTGTGGCAGTATGTGAGATTCACGTATGCGCGTGTTTCTCTCTGAGACTTCTTGAAGTCTTATCAGTGCATTGTATTTTCTTTAATTAATAATACTACAGCAGAACTCCTACTGCTGTAGTCTAATGCTAGTACTGGTACGAGTACTGCATTCGTGTATCAGGTATATGCATCGTCGATGGGGTGTTGCTATTACGGGTGCCAGTAGTGCTGCCGCAGTTTTGCGTTGCCCAATCAGAGTGTCCCACTCGTTCACCAAACTGTCGTACCCATCTGGACGGAGATATAAGCAACGTTCAAGCATTAATATGAGTACTTAACAGTCCTTACATTTCCGTTCAGAGTGGTACAGTTTTCCGTAACAATGCCGGTTTTAGCCCGGTTGTGACTTGATTTAACTTAATTACAGTTTAAAGGATAAATATGGCGAACTTGAATGACGATGGATATCGCATATAGGCGACACGAAGCAACAAGGGCTGCCAGCTACTGGGCATAGATGATGGGATGATAGACGATGCTCTTGCCCCTTGCCGCAAATTGAACTCCCTATACTAAAATTTGTATAGTAAGTCTAAAGAGGCCTTCACGGGTCAAAACTGCAGCAGCAGCAGTATATAGACGGTGAACTGACGTATTTCCTTGCTGGGGTGTGTGTGTGTTCTTCACATTAAACCTTCCTTTCTACCCGTCGACATCCAGCACACCCAGTGTCCGTGCTGATTCTTCATCCTAAAAAGGTACCAGTTCTGTGGTCACAAAACTTCGACACAGAGATACTACGCTCAGTGCAGTAAGGAGGGGTAGGACATCGTGGTTTTTAACCCATTCAGAACTGAAAAAAAATATCCCACACTAATTCGAAGTAGTTTGTTCTCAAATTTGTGGGACCAGTTCTTGAGGGGTTAACGTCTCTTTTCTTCAAATCCAACGAATACAAGGCATGGGTCTCTGTACGAGGCGTTTTCAGCATGAACTGCTCGTACGCTACGCGCTGACACTATTCAATTCAAGACTCACTCGCTGACTGACTGACGCTGGCCTCTGTCGGGAATCCAGCAGTCCTCGTTAGGTTAAGAGTCTGGTATGAAACGTGGCTTATATTCCCGGCCAGGGTGGTAATGTAATCATTGTGAGGCTTAACTTAACCCTTTTAGAACAGCATCACCACGTTTTTGGGGGGGAAACTACTTGGATTTAGTGTGATACACTATTTCCAGTAGTGAAAGAGTTAAGCATGAAAAAAAATGCGATGCTTGCGGTCTTGGTTAGCCTCGTATTCGTGGGAAGAGCGTGCAACAGCGGCAGAACAAGTATCGTAGTGCTGCGTCCGTGTGGTACATGTATCTCCCTAGGTTCACCATGTTGCACTTCGCACACACCTGCCCCCCTTCCCCAGCAGTACCATAGCCCGGGTTGGTTGGGTTGGTTGGTGTGGCCATACATGGAATCGTCACTTTTCCCCCCGACTTTTCCCGACTTTTTTCGCTCTCAAGTCCCGAACGGGTTATTAAATAGCACGTTAGCACGGACGGATGGAAATTGACTGCACTATTTCTCCTTGGTATTGGTTAAAGCAGAAAGGGTTGATGAGTTCCTTCTGTCTGGACTTGACTTGACGGCTATTCCATGTTGTTCATATAATATGAATAGTTGGTTCAAGTTGTTGGGTACTACCCGCTATTGACTGACTTTAGTTGTAGTAAAGTTAGGCGAGCGAAGCGAGCCCTACCCCCTCCCGTACCCGGTCGAGAGCGTACCCCGCTGAAAGCGCCGCTGGAAGCAAAAATTGCGCTAATTTGGCTTCGTTTTTATGCACTCAAAATTGATGTAAACCATGCAAGCCTTCCTACAAACGAGGAAACCAAACTATCAACTATTAATAGTCGCCAGTTGCCACCTATACGAAGTAGTCAGTCAACTCACAATCTACTTCTCGTTGTGCATATTTACGCTTTGTAGCTTTAGGTTGGAATGATTCCACATATGGAGGATGATACCACGCTCGTGGGGGAGCTTAGGCTCGCGCTACCAGTTGTTAATGCCACCTATTTACGGCTACGAACTGCTGCTTGTTGTATTTGGCACGTGGTATATCAAAACACCCTGTGATTGGGGTATTGCTGTTGCTGGTGGTGCTGCGTAGTGGTTGTTCTCTCGTTGATTATTCTTGGGTATGTATTTCGTCTACCGTATGGCTTATCACTTATCATACTCCGCTCTGCCAGAGTATTGGGGATTTTTGGAACTTCGAGAGGGATGAAATAATCAATCAGTATGTCCGTGTTTGATCATGCCGTACATGCTTATCATACCTGAAACATGATCCTTCTTGTACTTGCTGGGTCGTCACGTTTTTCGCAGAAGGTTGATACCCGATACTGCTGTAACCTGTAACACCAAAGTTATCATTATTTCATTATTTTGGTCGGTATACTATAATTAATATTATATAATCTTGTCCCAGTCCGGTTCAAGAGTAGTTCGGGTAGAGACGTGCGACGATGGTATTTACCAAGAGTAGTTCGGGTAGAGACGTGCGACGATGGTATTTACATACCTGTTTAACCATTGTTGCCATATCTTACACTGACAAACTACTTGAGTTTAGTGTTGCACTCAATTTGCAGGTCGGAAAAGGAATGCATGCCTACTATTAATTTATATGAGTAGACTACCGACACACGACCACCACACAATGCTGTCTATCTTGTCTAGACGGCAGCACCATAGCTCAGCTCAGCGACACGAATGATAGCATACAGGTATACTACTGCTGTACGACTTCATACTTGCGAACAATGACTCAGCAATGACATTGGCAAATGACAACGACGACGACATTTCTATGACATCGGCAGGTCGTATGGGTCCAGCATGGACTCGCTTTTCCACAGAGGGGGGCTGGAGAGCCTTCGGTCCGACTTTCTCAAGGTAAACTACTTGGTACCTCGCAGCCGTCAGGCTAGGCGGGCGGGCGTGGGGGCAGGGGGGGGTGGGGGGGGGGGGGGGCTTCATGAGGTATTGATGTAGGCTTCATATGTAAGTGTTGCTGCCCTGATGCACTACTACTATTAATACTGTAGTCGCACGTAGCAGTACTAGCCTTTTGGCGTGCAGGAAGCAGGTAAGGGCTGATGACGACTTCCTTCTGAGTAATGGTCTTGGCGGCTGAGAGAGACAACCGAACAGACGGACAGGCAGGCAGGCATACAGGCATCGTCACAATCGCGAGCACGCTTGTCTCACATCTCCCCGTTTGCTTTCGCCCCTCCCACTAACACGCATCCCCTCTCCCCTGCCCCCTCCCTGAATGAACCCCTCCTTCCCTCCTTCCCTTCCCTTCCCCACTCCCTCTCTCTCCCTCTCTCCCCTGCTACAACCATCATCGACCGACCTGTCCACCTATCAACCAACGAACGGGGCGTTCCGTTCCAGATGGACGTCGGCAAGCGGCGCATCTCCGAGGACGAGCGCGAGAGGGCGAGCCACCACTCGGAGGCCGACCCGTCGTCCGCCGCCGTCCCTACCGCTAGCGCCCCGCCGCGCGGCATCGCCCCGCTCGCACGATCGCTCAGCATGCGCGTCGGCAGCAGCGGCAGCATCGTCACCTCAACCACAGCCGGCGGTGGCTCTACAAGCGCCGCCGACCTCCGCTCAACTGACCTCCGCACGTCGGACAGAACAGTCGTTACCTCGCCGGACCCGGCGCTGCGCATGCTCGCCGGGGGCGGGGGGGTAACGACCTCGGGACGCCGCCCACCCCCATCCTCAGGACCTTCTATGGATGGCAGCGCCGGCTCTTCGGTGGGGGTTTCCGCAGTCCTAGGCGGACCCGGCGGGGGGGCGGGGGGGGTTGGTGGGGGCGGGGGCGGCGTCGGGGCGTCTGGCGGCGGCGGGGGGGGCGACGGAAGCCGTGGCGTTTCGGGCATGGTGTCGTCCGGTCGGGGCCCGCCTCCCAGCCACCAGCAAAACCACCACGCGGGGAATGGCGGGGTGGGGGCGCGAAATAACGGTGGGGCGGGAAGAGGAGGAGGAGGCGGCGGTGGCGGTGGTGGCGGCGGCAGTGGAGGGGGGGGGGGGGGGGGCAGAGGAGGGGGGGCGGGGGGGGACCGCGATCGCGATCGTGATCGCCGGCACGGCGGTGGGGGGGGAGGTGGTGGCGGCGGCGTTAGCAGTGGTGGTGGCGGCGGCGCCGGCAGTGGGGTCAGCGGCGGGGTCAACAATGGTGTCGGGGGGGGCGGCGGGAGCGGGAATGGAAACGGGGGGGGCGGCGGCGGCGGCGGTGGTGATGGTGGCTACCGCGGCGGTCATGGGGGAGGTGGGGGGAGGTCTGGGGGTGGCGGCCAAGCCTGGATGGGCACCGGTGAGCACTGAGGCGTGGTGCCGGCGGTGGTGGCGGTCTTTTTTGTGCCGTCGGGGTGTCTGTTTTGGCTGGAAGGAGCCTAGGCGTTCAACGCGTAGTGGCTTCGCTAGTTCGCGTGCGTGCTTGCGTGCTGTGCGTGCTCTGCTGCGTGCGCAGTAGTTTTTTTTCTTCTGTTTCCACATGAATGGCGGCGTTAGAGTGTCGAGGCTTTTGTGGTCTTAGGACAGAGTGCTGTTTGCTGCAGTAGGTATCGTCGAGGGAGTGTCTTACCCTAGCTCGGGGGCAGTTCGGCTGAAAAGTGGTGTTCTTGTTTCTTGTCATACGCGACGGTGTAGCCCCTCCCCCTCCGATGGCGTTAACGATGTACCAGGTAAGAGAAGAAACGCGACACGATAGTGTTTTACTCATTTTTCCTCACGGCCGTCAGCTGCATACCCGCTTTGTCTGCCCCCGCGCTGACGTACCAGGCATGTTTTTGACCCCCATCGTTTCAACCATGTTATCGACCAAAGCACTTTGGCCGTGGTATTTCCCACGATGATGACCATCGTAATCGCCGTGGCCCTTGCTTTGACCCTGAAATACATGTAGCGGCGATTGTTACCGACCATCGTATATTCTGACCCATGGTTTCGACCATGCCCTGTGCGCAACATGTTGGTACCTGGTCCGCCCCTGGAACGTGCCCTATTCCCCGCTCTTCTCTTTCCGACGCAGGAGCAGCGGTCGACGACGGCTACACCAACACCTTTGGCTACCGAGACCCCTTGCTCAACATGCCCGGGGGCGGCGGCGGTGGCGGTGGCGGCGGCGGCGGTGGTGGTGGCGGCGGCGGCGGAGCAGGAGCCTCGCAGCAGCAACCGTCGTCCCCTCCTGGCGTCCCGATGTACGCCGTCCACGGGGAAGGCTACTCTACCCTGCCCATCCAGCAGGCTTACGCTCTTAACGGCGACGCTTACGCTCAGGGCGTGGTGAGCCACCTCCAGCCGCAGCACGCCCACGCGGCGCACGGCCTGACCCAGATGCAGACCGCGCAGGGCGGAGGAGGCGGCGGGATTGACGGACCAATCAGCGGCGTGGGAGACCAGCAGCTGTTGGGCCCACACATGACCGGCATGAGGTCGCCGGCCCACCCCCCCTTGCCGGCGCCGCAGCAGATGTATGTCTCGGCCCAGGGGACTTACGTCGTGGCTACGGGAAACAGCGGTGGAAGTAACGGGGTTAGCTCTACCGGTGGTGGCGTCGGGATGGCAGCTAGCGGTGGCGGTGGTGGTGGTGGTGGTGGTGGCGGCGGCGGCGGGTCGGGGGGGGCAGGGGGGCACCTCCAGTCGGGGGTTTCAGGCCTGCAGCCGATGATGGTCTATCAGCACCAGGGGGGCAATGCGCAGCAGCAGCAACAGCAGCAGCTCCAGCAGCAGCAGGGGCAGCAGGGACAGTCGTCAGGCGCGGAGCAAGCGGCGGCGGCGGCAGCAGCAGCAGCCGCCTCCCAGATGTACATCCCCATGTCGCAAGGCAACTATGGGTACATCCCCCAGATGACCCACCTCCAGGGCGGAGGTCTCCCCGTCTACCAGATGGCGGGGGCTGGGATTGACAGTGTACAGGTGGGCAGCCGCCCTAACGGCGTCGCGGGTGGCGACGGCGGCGGTGGCGGCGCCGGCACGGGCGGAGTCGGCGTGAGCACGGTGGCCGCTGCTGGGGGGGGTGGGGGTCGCGGTAGCCCCGGTAGCCCGTCGATGAGCTCGCCGCAGCCCGCAGCGTCTACTGGAGCAGGGCAGCACCCGCAGCAGCTCGCCCCCCCGCAGGGCCCTCAAGGGTTTCAGGTGCATTACGCCCTTACGCCCCAGGGGATTGTGCCCATGGTGCCGATGATGCCCAACGGGGCCGGTGGCTTCACGAACCCCGCCCTGTACCCCAGCCTCGCCGGCGTGTATGATGATGGGAGGGCGGGCATGGCGACCATGCCAACGATCGCCACTGGTATGGACGGAACCGGCGCTGGCATGGAGAAGGGGCGGCTGTCCCCGCCTCTCGCTACGGTGCCCCCCTCCATGCACCCCCGGTTTACTGGGTCGCCGCCCCAGCCTGCGCTCGCGCAGCAGTCCCAGGGACAGCAGCACCCTGGAGCCTTGCAGCCGATGCACGCCCCGGCTTGGTCTGTCGGCGGCGGTGGTGGCGGTCTTTTTTGTGCCGTCGGGGTGTCTGTTTTGGCTGGAAGGAGCCTAGGCGTTCAACGCGTAGTGGCTTCGCTAGTTCGCGTGCGTGCTTGCGTGCTGTGCGTGCTCTGCTGCGTGCGCAGTAGTTTTTTTTCTTCTGTTTCCACATGAATGGCGGCGTTAGAGTGTCGAGGCTTTTGTGGTCTTAGGACAGAGTGCTGTTTGCTGCAGTAGGTATCGTCGAGGGAGTGTCTTACCCTAGCTCGGGGGCAGTTCGGCTGAAAAGTGGTGTTCTTGTTTCTTGTCATACGCGACGGTGTAGCCCCTCCCCCTCCGATGGCGTTAACGATGTACCAGGTAAGAGAAGAAACGCGACACGATAGTGTTTTACTCATTTTTCCTCACGGCCGTCAGCTGCATACCCGCTTTGTCTGCCCCCGCGCTGACGTACCAGGCATGTTTTTGACCCCCATCGTTTCAACCATGTTATCGACCAAAGCACTTTGGCCGTGGTATTTCCCACGATGATGACCATCGTAATCGCCGTGGCCCTTGCTTTGACCCTGAAATACATGTAGCGGCGATTGTTACCGACCATCGTATATTCTGACCCATGGTTTCGACCATGCCCTGTGCGCAACATGTTGGTACCTGGTCCGCCCCTGGAACGTGCCCTATTCCCCGCTCTTCTCTTTCCGACGCAGGAGCAGCGGTCGACGACGGCTACACCAACACCTTTGGCTACCGAGACCCCTTGCTCAACATGCCCGGGGGCGGCGGCGGTGGCGGTGGCGGCGGCGGCGGTGGTGGTGGCGGCGGCGGCGGAGCAGGAGCCTCGCAGCAGCAACCGTCGTCCCCTCCTGGCGTCCCGATGTACGCCGTCCACGGGGAAGGCTACTCTACCCTGCCCATCCAGCAGGCTTACGCTCTTAACGGCGACGCTTACGCTCAGGGCGTGGTGAGCCACCTCCAGCCGCAGCACGCCCACGCGGCGCACGGCCTGACCCAGATGCAGACCGCGCAGGGCGGAGGAGGCGGCGGGATTGACGGACCAATCAGCGGCGTGGGAGACCAGCAGCTGTTGGGCCCACACATGACCGGCATGAGGTCGCCGGCCCACCCCCCCTTGCCGGCGCCGCAGCAGATGTATGTCTCGGCCCAGGGGACTTACGTCGTGGCTACGGGAAACAGCGGTGGAAGTAACGGGGTTAGCTCTACCGGTGGTGGCGTCGGGATGGCAGCTAGCGGTGGCGGTGGTGGTGGTGGTGGTGGTGGCGGCGGCGGCGGGTCGGGGGGGGCAGGGGGGCACCTCCAGTCGGGGGTTTCAGGCCTGCAGCCGATGATGGTCTATCAGCACCAGGGGGGCAATGCGCAGCAGCAGCAACAGCAGCAGCTCCAGCAGCAGCAGGGGCAGCAGGGACAGTCGTCAGGCGCGGAGCAAGCGGCGGCGGCGGCAGCAGCAGCAGCCGCCTCCCAGATGTACATCCCCATGTCGCAAGGCAACTATGGGTACATCCCCCAGATGACCCACCTCCAGGGCGGAGGTCTCCCCGTCTACCAGATGGCGGGGGCTGGGATTGACAGTGTACAGGTGGGCAGCCGCCCTAACGGCGTCGCGGGTGGCGACGGCGGCGGTGGCGGCGCCGGCACGGGCGGAGTCGGCGTGAGCACGGTGGCCGCTGCTGGGGGGGGTGGGGGTCGCGGTAGCCCCGGTAGCCCGTCGATGAGCTCGCCGCAGCCCGCAGCGTCTACTGGAGCAGGGCAGCACCCGCAGCAGCTCGCCCCCCCGCAGGGCCCTCAAGGGTTTCAGGTGCATTACGCCCTTACGCCCCAGGGGATTGTGCCCATGGTGCCGATGATGCCCAACGGGGCCGGTGGCTTCACGAACCCCGCCCTGTACCCCAGCCTCGCCGGCGTGTATGATGATGGGAGGGCGGGCATGGCGACCATGCCAACGATCGCCACTGGTATGGACGGAACCGGCGCTGGCATGGAGAAGGGGCGGCTGTCCCCGCCTCTCGCTACGGTGCCCCCCTCCATGCACCCCCGGTTTACTGGGTCGCCGCCCCAGCCTGCGCTCGCGCAGCAGTCCCAGGGACAGCAGCACCCTGGAGCCTTGCAGCCGCTGCACGCCCCGGCTTGGTCTGTCGGCGGCGGTGGTGGCGGGCCGGGAGGTGTACCGGAGATGTTCCGCGGGGGTCCCGGAGGTGTCCCCGGGAGGGACGGGAGGATGCCGCGGGAACCGGACTCGGGGAAGGATGTCAAGGACCGACGAAAGAGGTGAGGTGGCGTGTCTCGCTTGGGAATCGGGGTCGTGTTTTTGGGTGTGTTGTCGTTGTCGTTGGGCTTGCGGTCGCGTGTGTTGTGAATATGGCTGGGTATTGCGTTTTTTTGTGGTTTGTGTTTGGGTGTATTTTTTCCATGTGCCACACTCTTGTCCGGAAAGGTAAGCATCATACATATGCCCTTTTTGTTAGTCACGTTAATACCCGAACGACCCTCTCACGTGCCGCACAGACCGGTGCGAAGGGAGCAGCCGCACGTAACCGTTTGCATCTACTGGTAGGCTCCATCCACGACGTTGTGGGCAGCGTGACTATTACTATTCGATCACGTTTTGGGCCTCTGCTTGTTGTGTTGCGAGCAGCGTAGTCGATCATGGTCAGGGTATTATGGCATACTTACGAGCGAACGAATTGGAGTTAATGATTTCCACGGCGCCATAAAAGCGAAAGATAGGGACTCCTTTTGAGATCGCCGAAAAAAAATGTACCATCGATGGCGGCATAATCTCGGGAAAGAAGGAAATCAGGACTCTGGTAACTTTTTTTTTTCGCGGCTTTCATAAAATGAAAACTCTCAACGCGTTCAAGTTAACGACAGTTATAATTATCCTGGCGACAGCTATACTATCTATCTCAGGTTAGGATGCAATTGCCGCATGGCGAGGGTTACATACATACATGGCGGACACCGTTCGGGTACACTGATGACAGCAGTCATTATCCGCTCGTATATATGTGGCGAGCAGCGTGACCAGTCGCAATCAGGTTCAACCTCGTGACACACAGCAGTTAGCGCGGCCTATTTATTACTCGTCTTTAGTATATATATGACTATCCTCAGCATCACCAGTCGCAATCCGCGTGGCCTCGTACTATTTATACTCGGATTTAGGGTACACCTCACCACCTCGTGCCAAGCAGTCGCAATCAGAGCGCAATCAGCCTATCATACTCTTCATGCCCGCATTTAGGGTACGCCTCCTTACCTCGTGTGAAAAAAGTCGCAATCAACGTGGCCTACTGTTAGTACTCGTATTTAGGGCACACGAAGTACCGAGGCGCCAATAACTTATTGGTGATCAGAAGCGCCTTGCCAACCCCGATAGGCAATACCGGTAGGGTATGCTGGTATTAATACCAGTATACCGGGCAGGGATGTGGGAACCAATCAGCTTGCGTCGTGAGGACAGCACGGCTGTCCGGAACCCATCAGCTTGCGCCGTGAGGGCCTGACAGCTGTTTTATCGGAATAACTTTCAATCATAACAATCAACAATCTAGTTCGTAACTGAGACTTGGACGGATCAATCAAAAGCTCGCTTTGCCCCAGCCTAGCAATCCATTAAATAGCAGTTCGTATTTATACGAGTATCATCGCGTTTTTTTGTTCAGGTTTGATGTTTTAGCCCGCGGCTAGCTTGTTTTTGGCGAGGGGAGGGGGAGGCCCGTGCTATTAATATTTGTGGTACATAGTTTCATGCTACGATATACAGCAAGGCTAATACTCCTTATCAGCTATTCATATTATATTTTACCAGCTGTGTACCACTCTGCGCGGATTATATTGTTGGTACTGGTACAGCAGTATTAATAGTATACTTCAGTATAAAGTAGTACCCAAACGGTCCTTGCATTTCTGAAGAGAGCCTGTACTATGATATTAATACGACGTATTCCCTTCTGTATTTATTTGATACCTAGTTTGTCTAGTTTTAATAAACCTCTGTCTTGCTGTATACCACTCTGTGCCGAAATATAAGTACCGTTTTTATTGAATATTGATGTGCAAAAGGTGCTTATATTTAGGGACATAGTGGTATTGTACAAGCTAATAATTTCTGGATATATGGTGATTGGCGCCTTTGTGCGGTGTGTCCTTTGTCGCTGGCAGGCTGGACAGGGAGTCTGACATGGCGGCTTTGCTGGAGGCTACTAGGCCCGCCCTCAAGGATGTGCTGGGGAAGGTGTACAGCATGTCCAGGGACCAGGTATGTATGATACCTGTTTAGCTGGGGGGTGGGGTGGTCAGAATTGTTCCTCAAAAGCCTGGGTGGTTTGGCTTTTGGACGCCTTGAAAGAGAAAGATATCATGTTCCATGTTTTGATCCAGTATTTTGGTTTCTACAATTACGGGGGATCGTAGTGAATAGGACTAAATAGGAACCTACGGTCCACACAAAAACCTATATATTTTCCTATTTTCACTAAAAAAATGGTCCTATTAATAGTGGAACCACATCTCTATGATGATGGTTGAATTGGTTATAATAATCCAGAAGTATCAGTGGAATAGCAGTAACCCTTGCGTCTTGATTATAGTGTAGCAACTCAAATAACGATAACGAACTGCGATCCCCACTGCTGTACTATTATTAAACCTAACATACCCCCTTGTATCACCCGGGTGATAAGATAGCACACCCCTATGCTCTAATCAAGATAATACACCCCTATAATTTAATCAAGATATTACCCCCCCTACACTGCAATCAAGATAATACCCCCATACTCTAATCAAGTGATTTGGCAACACACCCCCACCCCCGTCGGACGAGTAAATTTCCTCGGAAACGGGGAGAGTGCAAGCGCCATGATACGCCTCCGTCCATGGAAACATATAACTTTTTATGTGTCCAAAACCTTAATTAATTAAATTATTCGTTGTGTGTGTGCTCCCTTGATTTTGGAGAACTCGGCTCGAAAATCCATTCCAGTGGGTGTGTTATCGCTAGCGTGTTGAAACATATCATATAGTAGTAGCAAACTGCAAGTGCACGACGTACCTGGTAATTGTATACGGTGTCATATCCCGTTTAGGCATAAGAACTGGTCCCACGTTTTCGGGGACAAACTATTTGGAATGAGTGGGGAGTAAGTTTTTCAGTTATGAATGGGTTGAGAGTTGAGAACCTTTAGGCACCGTTAGGGCTGCACTCCTGTTGTGGCGACATATCATAGTATCATAGTACTGTTTGTACTTGGAATTAGGCTCAGATTTAGTACGACTATTTATTTCTGTGCAGTGCAGTACTATTTTACGAGGGACCTAGAGTAAATATGACCCATTAATAACGTTAAACACAAAAACCTTAATATTTACCTGTTTTTACTATATAACAGTATTTGGTCCCTAATTACTAATAATTACTATGGTCCCCTGTAATAAAAGGGTGAACGTAAGCCGCTTGCCAGGTAAGGTTGGAGGTTGAACCGTTGCGTAGGTGTTTCCTTTGCGTCGTAGGGGTTTCGGGGGACAAAGTACTTTACAGTACGTACGTGTACGTACGTATTAATCTTAAAATCATTGTTGGGGAACAATTGCAGCAATGAAAGGGTTGAGTTGTATTTCGTTGCTGCTCTTTTTCTGTTTTTTGTTTTTGCGTGATTTTAAATGGTGGGGTGGTCGGAGAGTCATTTTCCCTTCGGAAGAGTTGCGCCATGCCGCAACGACAACCAACAAACCACAAGAGACCCCCGGGTGGTCTATTTAATTCGTAAATTTCGTGGAATGTATGTGTGTATAATACGCAACGCGTGTTCGAAGTATTTAGTTTTTCAACTTTTCAGATGAAAAATGGTTGGTTCGTTGGTTGTATGATTATGATTCCTTACTGCTCTTGAATGAATCTATTAATAGCGTGGTGTCGACATTAGCTCGTACGTACGACAGCGGGCATGCGGCGAGGTGCGCCGCCTGACTATAACATTACTATTTAATTCCAGTAGACGGTACGCCTCCGAGCCAAGACAGCCAAGCTTGTTAACCCTTTGACGGCCTGTTCATGTTACAGTCGACACGTGGAGTTGTATAGGGATGGCGGTGGCGGTGGGGGGTGTTGGTGGTGGCTCGTGTGTCTATATACCATGCTCGTGCGGAGCGGAGGGAGGAGAAGATGAGGGTGGAGATGGCGGAGATGGCGGAGAGAGATCTCTGAGATTCAGTTTTTCTTCTTTTTTTTTCACCCCCGGCAATAATACCAGTATATACTCGTAGCCTTTTTTGTTTTGTTTTGTTTTTAGGATTCCCGTAAAGAAGTGGAAAATTTGTTGTGCGAGATTGGGGAGGTTGACGAATTTTGTATCAACGGAGGTTGCTTTTGTGATTTTGGCCACGAGATTTGACGAGATTGTTGTTGAGATAAGCATGAGATTGATGAGATTGATGCCTTCCAGAAGCGTCGGCGGGCAATCTCATTTTGTTTGTTTTCGCTGCTGCTGCTGCTGCTTGGCCTGAAGCCGCAGCAGAGTGTTGGGTATTCTTGCTTAATAGTGCGCGCTACAATGTTGGTGTGTTCGACTTGTGAGGGTGGTGTGTTAGACTTTTTGTTTCGGGTTTTTTGTATCCGCCTGCTTCAAACTACGACTATTAATACTGTATCTTCGTCTAGCGCGGAGTAACTCAAGAGTTAACGGGCTCAACGCTGATCGTTTTTTGTTTTTGGACAGGGGGGTGCAGGGGGTCCAGCACTCTCTCTCTTCGTCACTCTTGTGCAATAGAGTGTTTGCGATAGAAGCAAAAAATATTTATACTTCCCTTCCGCTCAAAAAAGTCAATTCCCTTCCCCTCCTGGTTTCGGTGTGTTTGCGATAGAAGTAAACAAAATCCTGCAGGCGACGCCTCCGAAGATGATAAGGGAAGTGGGGTGAGGCAATGCTGCAAACCAAACAAATAACGAAACAGGAAAACTAAAAGTAGCGTATACGAGAGGAACGGCAGCCCAGCAACGGTGGCGGCGGCAGGGGTATGACCGCAGTGCCGCAGCTGCTATCCCACGACCGCAAGCAGCAGCACCGGTGGCTGCAGCTACGTGGCGGTAGCCCCAGCAGCAGCGGCAGCAGCAGCAGCAGAGCAGCAGAAGCAACAGCTTCCGTTTTTGCCTTTTTCGATTT
This sequence comes from Saccharina japonica, assembly GCA_008828725.1. NCBI lineage: Eukaryota > Phaeophyceae > Laminariales > Laminariaceae > Saccharina > Saccharina japonica. The sequence continues at coordinate 1,734,854 of MEHQ01000048.1, read as the reverse complement.
TGCGCCCGACTATTCTTGTCGTCGTGTGCTGCTTCTGCTGCTGCCCACGACCTACGCGCGACACCGCGCCGGCACGCTCCGCTCCAAGCCCGCCCGGCGCCCGACATATATAGACCGTGGCGGCGCGCCGCCGCTGCTGCTAGTGCTGCCAGTGCTGCTACCGCAGTGTGGTGAAATTGAAATGATACACGACGATCTGTCATCCTGTCGCGCTCTACGAGCAAGGCGGTACGAGTACGTCTCCATACGAGTACGACTCGTACGAGTAACGAGTAGTTCTTCTGAACAGCGCATCCTCCACGGCACCAAGCCGGCGAGAGCGTACCGTAGCGGGCCGCCAGCAGTCCGCCGGCGCCCCGTTAGCAAAATCCAGCACCGCTTGTCCGTATCATACTGTAGCTACACCTGTCGAGCCTCTGTGCTCCCACGGGTTGTTGTGTTGTGTAGAGCAAGCAGCAAGGTTGTGGCCTATGGGAGACATCTCCCATACTTTGGGGCGTTCTGCGTCGGTAGAATGCTCGGTGCGTGTAGGCCAATCAAACTGAGAGACAAAAGTTACCGTAACTTTTGGTCAAAAACATACTTCTCTAAAGAATTTTTTGCCGTTTTTTAAAAAAATTACCTCAAATCCTTCCTTCGGCAGAATTTTTAGAGAAGTAAAAGTAAAAAAAACAAAAAACGCAAACACTCTAATATGTAGTCTATTACTGCTGTTGCTATATATATGATAGTGTACGAGCAGTATTTTGACTGCTGTATGATGTGAAGCATGATATGGTGTACGTACATACTCTACTGTCTGCTGTACTGCTATTAGTGGTTCGTGCTTGGAAATTCGAGCAAGCTCTTGATTCTTGATGCATACTGGCACCTGTTACGTGTATTTATTGGTCGTTCAACCATTCATCAGTCGTTCCATCACTGACTGGTCGTTCCATCACTGACCGGTCGTTCCATCACTGACCGGTCGTTCCATCACTGACCGGTCGTTCCATCACTGACTGGTCGTTCCATCACGGATTGGTCGTTCTCAACAGGTGGGCTGCCGGCTGCTTCAGCAAAAGCTGGACGAGTGTCCCGACCGACCGCCCGAGGGAGACGTGGGCGGCGAACCGAACGAGGAGGACGCTGTGTCGGCCATCTTCATGGAGGCCCTCCCGAACCTCCCGATGATGATGGTCGATCCCTTCGGAAACTACCTTTTCCAGAAGCTGTTCGTCAAGATCGACGACCACCAGAGGCTCTTAGCGGTACGTCCATACGTCCATATACTGTTGTGGTACATACTGTACATATTACATATCTTATGTAGGTCATGCTGTACGCGGGTCTAGTACCTAAACCGTGGGCGGAGATAATTCAAAGGGTAGTTCGTGGTCCGCAGTTCGGAGTCGTGGAAACTTGCTAGAATTTTCTCGTTTGATGAAAGAGCGACGCAGCTGTGTTTCTCGCCGGTTTTGGCGTCGTGTTGGGGTTGGGGTTGTAGGGGTTTGGTTTGGGTCTACGTGCTTTGAACCTTGCTTGAGCCTTGCATGAGCCTTGCCTGAGCCTTGCCTGAGCCTTGCTTGAGCCTTGCCTGAGCCTTGCCTGAGCCTTGCTTACCCAAGCCTTGCCTGAGCCTTGCTTGCTCAAGCCTTGCCTTGTTTCCTAGCCTTGCTTGCTCAAGCCTTGCCTGAGCCTTGCGTGAGCCTTGCTTGCTCAAGCCTTGCCTTGTTTCCTTTGCTTCCTTTGCATGTGTCCATCCCATGTCACCTGCGATGTGTTGCCGTTGCTGTCGCCATTATTGTCGGTGTTGTTGATTTCATGTTTCTGCTGTTGTTGACGATGTTGCTATTGCTGCTGAAGGTGGAGGCGGTGACGGAGCGTATGCCGGAGGCCGCCGTGAACCTGCACGGGACGCGCTGTGTGCAGAAGGTGGTCGAGGTAAGCGCTGCCGTCCTTCAATCCTTCCCTTGAGTCGTTCAAAGCGGTCGGTACGATGCAGGCACTGCTATGTAGAAAGTATTCATATAAAGTAATAATAGAAGGGGCACCAGACTGGGCATCAGACAGAGCGGCCGCTGCTGAACTTTCCTCTGAAAGGGGCCTTGGTTCATGTAGACACCTGACGTCGTCGTAACTTGTTGTTCGCCATCTCTATTGCCTTTTCGTGCCCCTGTCCTGTTGCCCCCTTTTCCCTCCTGTACTCCCGCCCCCGCCCCTCCCGTCCCGTCCCCTCGTCTACCCCACCTTATATTCCAACCCAACCCCTGCCACCACTTCCTGTTCCGTCCTCATTTCCCGTCCCGTCCCACCCAATCCCATCCCTCCCAATCCCGTCCCACTCAATCCCATCCCTCCCAATTCCATCCCGCCCAATCCTATCCCATCCAACCCCATCCCACCCAATCCCTGCCCATTCTGTTTGTTGCCCTCAGCTGTGCCGGACAGACGCCCAAGCGGCGGTGATCGCTCGCTCTCTCGGGCCTAGCGTGGTGAAGCTCTCGCTCGACCCTAACGGCAACCACGTCGTGCAGCGCGCCTTGCAGCACATGCCCGCTCCTCGCAACGACTTCGTCCTCGAAGCCATCACCGCCAGCCTAGTGCAGGTGAGCCTACTACTGCTGTAGTGCTGCAGTGTCCTCAGTGTCCTCACTGTCCTGTTCACTGTTTGCATACGTACAACTACCAAGGTACACTACCGACCCTCTCATGAGAAAGTGGCCCGCAAAAAACCGAGCCTAAACATTACGGCGGAAATAATAAAGTCGGCAGCTATTATACTGAAGTTAGTGTGGGACACACCCCTTTCTCAAAGAAGAAAGTTAGCCTAAGCCCGATTTCTTGTTTCTTATGAGCGGGCCGGTACTATTGTATATATATAATATATAATATAGGTCGCATATTCTGGTACCAGTTACAACGCTACGATGATGTCGGGAGACATGTCAAGCAAGGCAAAAACGTGCACTGTCAAGGGTGTAGGGACGAAGTGTTCCACACTAAAACCTAGTAGTTTGGTGTCAGTCACGGCATGTCAAGGCAAAGCTGCTGTCTTGTCAAGGGTTGAAAGTCTTGTCTCCCGACATATTTTGACCAGTTACGATGTACTCGTACTTTAGCGCAACGCAGTAATGAGTAATTTTGTTGATTGAGCATGCAGTTACGAGTTATTTGTTGAGCTTGCAGTTGCGAGTTGTTTGTTGATTGAGCATGCAGTAGCGAGTTGTTTGTTAGTTGCGGTAGGTGATGTGATTCTTCCACAATCATGCGACCGTGCAACCAATAATGTGTGTGTTTGCAATATTGCGAGTATTATAATATTCAGAAATGCCGCCGACGCCAATATGAGGCGGAGGCCCGGGCAGGCATTATGTGAGCATTATCTCTTGTGTGGGTGTGGTGTGAAGTACACACTGAGGTCGGTCGATACCTCGAGTCACCATGAAACGGAGTGACAAACCTTGGGTGTGGCCTTGAAGTTGTGTGTATAGTAATGAGGCGGTAGTAGGTATAGGGGAAGGGGGCCTGGTATCCACAGTTTGAAATTATGTGATAACGCAACAAAGCGATGAGTTCATGTGTGGTCTGCTATTGGTGCGAAGTATGAATACGTAGTTCTATCGTCGTCTGTTGTTTTACGGTACTATAATACATATTACGAATGTGGTGCCGCAATGCGATACTGCCGTACACACGCTACTTACCGGTTAGTAGTGCGATATAGCAACAGTACGGAGTCTATCGCGATAAAAAAAATGTATGGTATGCACTTGCAGTAGTCTAGTCTAAAAGTACCGGTCTGTGATTATGCGATATCTGTAAGCAATAACGAAATCATGCGGTAAATTGATGTCTCATACGTGGTGCAATTATGCGACAATAATTAAAATATTTTGACGCCATACCGCGAGGATGCGATAATTCAGTGAAGCAATACGCGTACGTAATGAATGATTGTAATGCGATATAACGTAATCATGCTACTTCCTTATAGAAAGTGCTGTGATCGTGCGATAAAGCAAGAATGCGATCATGCAACAATTAAATGTCATTGACGCGACCGTGCACTAACTTGATGATTACGATAATGGTGCAGGTTGCGGTGCACCGTCACGGATGCTGTGTCCTCCAGCGGTGTCTGGACGCGGCAGGGCCTGACCTGCGGATCAAGCTCATCGACGAGGTGAGAACAAAAACTACGTACAATAATCCGTTACACAGGAGATGTATGCCTCCTAAACTACTAACAAATAATCAGTTACACAGGAGATGTATGCCTCCTAAACTACTTACAATAATCCGTTACACACAAGATGAACGCCTCCTTGTCTTTACGAAAGGCGTTCTTGTTTGTACGAAATGCCTCCTTATCTTCACGAAACACCTCTTTTGTCCTCGCGAAAGACCTCTTTGTCTTCACGGATGACCTCCTTGCCTTTGCGAAAGGCGTTCTTGTCTACACAAAAAGCCTCCTTATCTTCACGGATGACCTCTTTTGTCTTCACGAAAGACCTCCTTATCTTTACGAAAGACCTCCTTGTCTTTTTACGAAAGGCCTCCATGTATTTACGAAAGCCCCTCTTGTCTGTACGAAATGCCTCGTTGTCTTTGCGAAAGGCCCTCTTGTCTCTACAAAATGCCTCCTTGTCTTTACGAAAGGCCCTCCTTGTCTAAAAAATGCCTCCTTGTCTTTTTCGAGATGTCCTGTTGCCTTTACATCCCTGTGCGCAGCAATGCTTATGTTTTCGGTCGTGCCCAGAAATGACAATTTGGGAAATGCTGGCGTTTTTTTGTCTCGCTTCTTTCCACAGCAGCGTCGATCCTCGTGTTCAATGTAGTATAGAAAAATCGAGATATGATAGCGAAATAGCTGCGTACGTTGGGGCAGATGGTGGTCTTGATTGTCGAATGGCGGTTTTTCGGGCTCGCGTAAATCTGCCCGCGCAGGCGAACTTCCTTAGATGTGCCCGCATTGAAAATAGAGCCTTCCCAAGCACAACGACCAGATGGCACACCAAGCAACCATGCCTGCCTCTTGTTAGGGTTAGGGTTAGAGTTCCGGGTCGGGGCGGTGGCCGCCGTTAGCCGAAGCCAAAAAAATATCACCGTCGGGAACGAATGCCTTACAGCTTCGTGACAAAACCCTACCTCATTAGAAACAGCATAATTTTATGCGGGCACGTCTGAGAAGTTCGCCTGCGCGGGCGGATTTACGGCTACGCCGGTTTTTCTGAAAGAAAAGCATGTTTGGTGTCCTCTCTCTTCTCCGGTGTGGTTTTGATTGTGAAATGACGGTTTTCCTAAAATACGGGCGTTTTTGGTCTCCCCTTTGATTGTGTTGTAGGTGGCACGGAACGGTCTGAAGCTGATGCAGGATCCCTTCGGGAACTACGTGGTGCAGTATGTGCTCAAGACCTGCTCCAGGTTAGTGTTACGTGTCTTGCCTTGCCTTTGTCTTGCTTTTGTCTTTGTCTTCGTCTTCGTCTTCGTCTCTGTCTGTCTCTGTCTCTGTCGTCGTCTCTGTCTCTGTCTCTGTCGTCGTCGTCGTCTTGCTTTTGTTTTTCCTCTGTCTTGTTTTGCTTCTTGTTTTTTGTCATGATGGCTATGTCTTTACTAGTTGCGTGTCTGTTTCTGTTTGCCTTTTCTTGCTTTTGTGCGTTTTCGTGTTGCCATGTGGCTTTGTGCTTCGAGTTTTCGTAATTTTTCACGTCTCTCTCTCTCCATGTTTTCGTCTGTTTTGTTGATTTTGATCGATTTGTTAGTTTTGTTTTTTGCTTGTTGGCATCGCCTTTGATGTTGCGCGTCCCTTCTGTATTGATTACCGCTGTTGTGGTTCAGTTTGGTCTGTTTTATCGCTTTTTGCCTTTTAGTTTGATTTGTAATGTCGCTTTTTGTGTTTTTTATTTGATTTGTATTATCGCTTTCGTGTTTTGTTTTTGTTTAATGATGCAGGGAGGAGACGTACATGCTCTGCTCTGCGCCACTGGGACACGTGGCGTCGCTGTCGACGCAAAAGTTTTCCAGCAACGTCATGGAGGCGTGCTTGGAGCGCGCACTGCCGGAGGTTCAGGTGTGTACCCGTACATTTATTTGACATTTACAGTAACTATGCGAGTAAACGCCTCCCCCCCATAGTGCTCCCATTGCTGTCTCAGAAAGTGGTCACACCAGAAATTAAATTAACTCATTGAAGCTGTCATCCATATGCAAGCCCGCCTTACAAGCGGTTCTTAGTAGGATGCAGCTCACCCTCCATGCGACTCGCCCAATCCCTCACGGCGCTTCGCGCTTGGTGCAAGCATCGTCTGCCTGGTTGGTGAAAACCCAATGTGCTCCGTCCCGACATTGTAGGGATGCGAGGGTCTATGGTAATTATTTAATAATAGAAGTCGGTCGCCCCGATGGTCTAGAGGTAACCTCGAACGCTTCTGAACGTTGATGTCTGGAGTTCGAATCTCACGTGGGTCGGACTTTTGAGTTTATTTGCAAAAATAAAAAAAAAAACGGAATCAACTGCTGAGAGCGCCAATTAATAGTAGCGTGGGTAGGCACAATTCGATGCGAATCGACGAGGGAAGGAAAGGCTGAAGTCTTCTCGCGATAAAAAATGCAAGGCAAGAACCGTAGTGGGGGAGGAGGGAGAGGAGCCTACTTTGTGACCCCGGATCTGAGTTACGACTAGGGAGGAGAGAGAAAGGAAGGGCGAAGATAATAAATGGGATGGACAAAAAAAAAAAAAAAAAAAATGGTCATACGACTACGGCCATGCATGAAAATGAAGTACACCCCTCCCCCCCCGGACCGAGTTTCGAGCCCGATAACTCCGTAGCAAAGAATGTGACAATACCAAACGCCTCGGTTTAAGAGAGATGTTGCATCGTATCCTTTCCTGCTTTTCTACCGGTGTGCTTTTGTTCAGCCAGAAGCCGGTTTATCCATGCCTGCATGTGCGTTTTGTTTTGTATTTTAGTTGTGATTTTGTGTCGTTCCATTTTCTAATTTTCGTCCACATATTATACCCCGGGTCGTTTTTGTAGCGCTTCCCCCCCCCCCTCTCCCTTCTGTGATGCTGATGGGCACCGTCCACCCAATCCCTTCCCTCGGCTCTTGTCCGTTTCCTGTACGCAGTCCAAATTTGTGGAGGAGCTGGCGCAGCAGGGTAGGATAAGAGAGCTTATCCTCGACCAGTACGCGAACTACGTGGTGCAGCGGGCGCTGACGGTGGCGAACAATGAGGAAGGACTTAAGCTTGTCAACGCTATCCGCCCCCACCTCCACTCGATGCAGGTAAATAAACAACAACAAAAAAGAGAAGAAAAGAGAGGCTCGTGTTAAGTTTTTTAAGTTTTTGTTTTCCCCCCCGTGATGCCTCCTCCTGCTTCCCGACAGGTTCATTCATATGCATGTGTGCGATCGTTTGGTTTTGTGGTTTGTGGTTGGTTAGGTGAACGGTTGGGTATTGGGTTTGGTCGTTCGTTGGTCGTGGGTTGGTTGGTCCAAAATAGTTTGTTCGATAATGTATTCGTCGATTTTCTGTTTGATTGATTGATTGATTGATTGTTTCGCTTCGCTTCGCTTTTTTTGTTTTGTGTTTTTCGTTGTTTTTTGTCGCCTCTCCGAACGCAGAGCACTTCGAGCGGCCGCCGGATCGCCGCCAAGATCATCAAGCGCTACCCCACCGTCGACCTTGGCGAAGAAATCCTCATGCTCATGAGCAGGGGTTGATTGAGTCACCAAACCCAACCCAACCCAGACAAACGCAGGGGCATCTCTCTCGCATCAGGACCCTGCAAGTCGTTTTTTTTTGTTTTCTTCCAGCGGGGAGGGAGAGGGGAAGGTGGTGTGGGAGGAGGGCAAGGGGTGCCTTGATTGGGCACCCTGAAGTTGTTTTTCTCCAGGGAACCCTCGCTGGCTATAACCCGGAACACAAGATGGGGTAGGGCGGGAAGCGGGCGAGTCTTGTCATGGAAAAGGGCAGTTTTTTTTTTCGCAGGCATCGAGAATGACGCAGGCATAAGAAACGGCCCCCTAGGAAACGGCCAAGACAAAGGAAAAATGCCACCACACGGGGATCGTTCTTGGGATCGTTCTTGGCGTGGCTTTACCGCTACCGCCGCCTACCTAAAGCACAGGGTTTCATAGTGATTGTTTTTGTTTTGCCTTGTTTCTAGGGGGGGAGGGGGGGGGTTCGCGGGTTTTGTTTTTAGTGCATCGGTTCCGTCGTCGTACGATAAGCATGGCGGAAGGGAACGCAGGCAACAGGGTCGTCAGCAGCAGGAAAACACCTCTCACTCAAACGCTACTGGTACCAACACAACACCCCTCGGAACCCCGAAGTGCTGCTGGGCGATTTCATCAAAAACCAACATCAAATAGTACACTACCATAGACCCCCCCCCCCTCTCAAACACAGCCGGGCTCCCTCCCACCCCACCCCGCCCTGTCCCCGCCCCCCCTGCCCGCAAGCCTCCGTCATTTCCACGGTGTCCACAACAGCACACCCGCAAAGTAACCGGCACGAAGCAAGCCTCTCCTCCCCCCCGCTGCGACTAGCCTGTGACACCCGTTAAACAACAAAATCGTCCCGCCTTGCACCTTCTACAAACTCCTTCAAGGCCCTCCATGGCGGGGCACTTGTCGGGTGTCGGGGGCGGGGTATGGAAGGGCGGGCGGTCCGTTCACACAGACAGACCTCCCTCGACGAATGCCAGATTATACCTGGCGAGATGGACAGCTAACTCCGCATTGCGACGAGTGGTCAGGTTTTACTTCGTGAACATGACAGGCCCAGTGACTCACTCACTCACTCCGCCACGGGCGTCAGGTCTTACTTCGTGAAATGGACATGAGACGTGGTCGGGACATATTACCACCGCTTCCAACGCGATTGCTTTCGCTCGCGCTCCCCGTGCAGTCCTTGTAACCATCCCCTGACCCCCCCTCCCTCCCGTGAAAAATGTCGGCGTTCTATATAGAAGAACCAACCCCGAGGGTCATCGTCTCCAAATATAACAACCCCTACCCCCCCCCCCCTTCTTTTCC
>MEHQ01000048.1:1683791-1724516 GCA_008828725.1 Saccharina japonica | reverse complement strand
TGCTTGTTTTTGATTTTTTTGCTCGGTGCGTACTTTCACTAATACATGACGGAATTCATTCGTCGTTTTGAGAACAATCGGATGTATGTCTTGTCTTCTGCTCTGGTGCACCCTTCGCCGGCCCGAGCCCATCCCCTGGGTGGGATGTGCGCCTCCTCGTAGTATTTGTCGTGAGCATGGTACCAGCGAACATGATGGTCTGTGATACGGTTAGTTGGTCTCCGGGTGAGTTAGATGTTTTCCGGTGCCCGATTTTCCATACTACAAAAACAGCAGTCAGTAGCAAGAAGCGTATTATATTAGTATTCCCGCGTTGAGATTTGAGGCAAAAGAGAGGTGATTTGTTGGTTGTGTGCTGGTTCGTTTTGTTGATTTATTCGCTTGGTGGGTTTGGTTGGTTGGGCGGGTGGGTGGGTGGGTGGGTGGGTGCTCGATTCGTAGGTTGGTTGATTTAAGACGGTTCTTCTTTGTGTCGAAGGCTGGCTATATGGTGGTCATGATGATGCAGGTAGGTGTGCTTGATCCCTGCTCCCTGGTTATCACTCGGTGTCGTCGCAGTTGACTCGTAGGTATTGATTGATATTATTGCGGTATATGGTGGTGGTGCTGGTGGTGATGGGGGGTTGCTCGTAGTGATTGATGGGTCGATTGGTTGATTGATTGATTGAATTTGGGGTTGGTTGTTGGTTGATTGATGGAAGAATTTGATGGATGGATTCATGGATGGTTTGTTCAGTTCTGCTTTGCTCTCTTTTTTTTTTTTTTTTGGCGCGAAACACCACCAGAAAAGAAAGGGGAGAGTCGCGAGGGTACACTGCTTAATTAAATGCTCCTCTTATACTTACTACTTATTCATGATAAGTTATCCGTACGTATATATGGATGTCCTTTTCATGATTGGATGAATCGATGCGAATCATGCTTGCACGGATTCATTGATTAGATTGATTGATTGCAGGAGATGGGCTCTACGTGTGAGCGGAGACATAATATCCATCTCTCTGCAGCAAGCTGCTCAGTATTTTTTATTTTCCCGCTTTCTTACCACCAGTAGTCCCGTAACATCACGATCACGATCACGGTGGTGGTGGTGGTGGTGATGATTGTGGCATTCATTGTTCTGAATTTGGTAGTCGACTGATGGCAGCATACATACGTACACGACTCCGTGTTACATACATACCAGGAGATAGACATAGAGACTACTCCTGTAGTACCTTGACAAAAGCCTCGAGACCATCAGGGACAGTTATTTTATACCGGTACAACTGCTGCGCATTCATGCATTAATACGTAGATATGTTATTTCTTCATTCGTCGTTCATGCTTTTTTGCTACATGTTTGTATTGACGGCTTGTTTGTCCTTGCTTACCATTGATTGGCCGAGTTCATTGCTTACCATTTGATCGGCCGAGTTCCTTGCTTAGCTTTGATTGGGCCGAGTTCATTGCTTACAATTTGATTGGCCGAGTTACTTTTGCTTACCATTGATTGGCCGAGTTCCTTGCTTACCATTGATTGGCCGAGTTCATTGCTTACAAATTGATTGGCCGAGTTTCTTTTGCTTACCATTGATTGGGCCGAGTTCATTGCTTACAATTTGATTGGCCGAGTTCCTTTTGCTTACCATTGATTGGCCGGGTTCATTGCTTACCATTGATTGACCGGGTTCATTGCTTACCATTGATTGGCCGGGTTCATTGCTTATCGTGCAAATAAGAGATGCTCGAATTAACTAGGACCAGGAAGCAGGCCGACACGGCAATATGACTTTTGTGTTTTTGGTGAGGCATAAAGCTGAAGCCGTATCACCAGCCAACTGGAGGATAATTTCCTTATCGCCCTCAACCCTCAATAAAAACGCCGCCAGATATAGGTCCTGCGATAGTAAGCAACTCCCCGGGACATAATCCAGGGTCAACATAATAGGATTGTTCGTTTTTTATTATTATTATTATCGAATTATCGTCACTATTATACGACGTACAGCAAGCAGCACATGGTACTCGCAATGAAGGCCATCGTGAGGTTTTGTCCGGGTACATTTATTGTTTTTTAGGTGAGAATTGTGTGGTCACTTTTCACTTTCAACCTTAATTCGCAGGAGGAGGAGCTTTTTGGACTTTACGACCTTCTGGATGAGCCGCGGTCAGATAGGTGTCTCCAGTTTTCTTGCACCTATATACCTAGGGAACTACTCGCACCTTGATTCTATCGAGCAGTGTATACGGCAATTTAACTGAGACTACTGTTATTGCTCAAAATGCAACTCGTGGTATACCGGTACAGCGCAGTTAATTCAAGGGCGACGAGGTACCATGCACCTGATGGTAGTGTATTATGCCGTTTAACAACGGTGCTTGCCGAACTCGATCGAATTCGACCACTGAGGACGACGCGATTTTCCAGAGAACAAAAAAAAACACATGCCAGGTACGTATTTCATTTGCATTGTTTTGGTCTTCACTTTTTTTTCCAAGCTCAACTCCTGGGAGGTCTAGATTTTACCCTTAGTCCCCTTTGAACTACAAGTACTTAGTATAGCAGTAGCCGTCGTCACACGTGCCGCCTGGTACTTGGCTTGATTTTCATCGCACATAATCACGGTTCAATGTTACCTCTGCTTATCGTTTTCCTTCGAATTTTGGATTTTGGCAACTCTCTCGCGCTTTTAGCAACAGAAACAACAAAACAAGACTCGAGAAAAAAGCACCTTGTGAAATATCGACACCAGCTACTGACCCTAGCCGAGATTCGAAACCCAGCTCAACCGCAAGCAAGCGACGGTCTATCATACCGTTAGACTACAAGTAGCAGTAGGGGTAGTAGTAGGAGTAGTAGTAGTAGTAGTAGTAGTAGTAGTAGCCGCAGTACTAGCAGCATGAGCTACAATAGTGGCTACAGTAGGTTATCGTAGCCGTCAAGCTGGTACATAGTAGAGGGGGCATCAGCCTATCTATGTACAGCAGCAGCAGCAGCAATCCCATCCCATACACCACGCTACGCACACACCTTTTACGTACGTCCCGAGTTGGCAGCTTCAACCATAGACACCACAATAAAAAACATACCGGTAGGTTTTACTGAGTATCCGTTGGGACACCGGTGCTCTTTACAAACCGACGGAAAATGCACCGCAAACAAGTAACCCCCCCTCCCCGACGACAAACACGCTTCACCTCCACTGCCCTCCGCTCCATCCATGCCCTTCCCTCCCCCACTCCCCCCCCCACCTGCCCCCCGCTCCTCTTGCTACCTACGTACAGTACCAGTTGTATGGCTCATTTGATTAAACCGAGATTTGCGATTGGTGGAAAATACCAGCCAATCATCGAGCACCCGACACGACTTTTGCACGCCGAGTCGTTTAGGTTGTACTATTCACAAAAACAAGCCCAGGGCCGCCAGTTATATTGCCAGTAGCATTTACTATCAACTAGGGTATTACTATAGACTACTCGTATGGTATATATTAATAATCGCCTTCGTCTCATGATAACGTAACGCCAGAAGTGAAACCATCATCTTTGTCCCATCATAACGTAACACCAAAAGTGAAACCGTCGACTCTGTCTCATGATGCTACAGTTTAACGCCAAACGTGAAACCGTCGTGTTTGTCTCATGATCGTAGCGTCTTTGACTCGTGATAACACCAAAAGTGAAACGGTCGGCTTTATCTGACGATAACGTCAAACGTGTAACCGTCGACTACGTCTCATGATGCTACAGTAGTAAAACGACAAAAGTGAAACCGTCGTATTTGTCTCATGATAGCGTCTTTGACTATTAATAGTGACAATGCCGAACGATAAACTGTGGGCTTTGTCTCATTATACTATAACGACAAAAATGAAACCGTCGTCGTCCGTCGGCTTTGTCTCATGAGAACGCCAAAAGTGAAACCGTCGTCGTCCGTCGGCTTTGACTCATGAGAACGCCAAATAAACGCGAAACCGTCGGTTTTGTCTCATGATGAGTGAAACCCTCGTCTTTGACTCATGATAACGCCAAAACTGAAACCGTCGGCGTGATCTCATGATAAAAGTCAAAGTGAAACCGTCGGTTTTGTCGCACGATGAGTGAAACAGTCGGTGTACTGTCCCACGATATTATTATATTATAATGCCAAAAGTGAAACCGCCGGTGCTAGGAAGCGCCGTCCTCCTCCGACGAGCCTTGAGGCGCTTCCGCGTAGTTGTCTAAGGCGAAATCTTCCCTTGTGCTGCCTGACCAAACAACGACCGGAACAACGTCAAAGCCATCAAAACGGGACAAGGGCCAAAAAAAAAAAAAAAAACGTTAGCTGGTCTGTTGGGTGTGGTTGGTTGATTGATTATTGATTGATTCTTGATTGATTACTGATTGATTGCTGATTGGATGCACGAATGGCTTTTGATTGCTGATTGGTCGGTTGATTGGTCGGGTTGGTTGATTGATCGAATCGTTGGTCGGTTGGTAGAGTAGTGATGCTATTTTTTTCACCAACAAAAACCTCTCCTGTAGCAGCGCAAGAGGCAGTTGAAAAAAATAATACGAGTAAAAGCATGAACAATATGACCAAAAAGGTGTTTTTCCATGTAACATAAAATAACAAGAAAAGAGGGGTACATGGGTACATACTGTCAACGCCGCAATAGCGAGAATCAGAAGAATTACGCCTCCACAAATCAGCACAACCCCGCATCAAAAATAACAAAAACAATCAAAATAAAAAGTATACGAACGGTTTCAGTATGGACCAAAAAAGTAAAATACGAGTACTATAAATACTAACATAGACTACTTGACCCCTTGGGAACTGGTCCCATGCATTTGAGGACAAACTACTTGGAATTAGAGTGTTTTTTCAGTTATGAACGAGCTAAGGAGCACACCGTACAGCGCTTTAAAACAGATTACTATATGCAGTCGTATATAAAGTCTACGATGGTATCTATATAGCGTTCACACGGTCTCACAAGTGAGAGGCAGAAGCAGCAAGCGCTTCAGTGGGTACTCGTAGTGGTAGGAGCAGAGAGCGAAGAGGTCACGAAAGAACTCGTCTCAGAGACGGCGTGATCGGACCGGGAGCGGGGGTTCTGTGCACCTTGGTAAAACGGCCACTCGCACAGCAGCCACGCCTTCACGAACTGCGGCAGGGGCTTGAACAGGCCTGAAACAAACATCAAAGTGAGTGCATCGGGTGCAGGTATGTCCAGCATGGGAGACGGAATGGCGCGGGAGGGCATGGACGGGGAAAGGGGTAAGAAAGGACTGGTAGGACAGCAAGACATTCACCGAGCACAAGGAGAAGCGAATGGCGCCACCGCCAGACGGTGACGGCGGAAGCAGAGGGGAGAAGGGGGGGGAGGGGGGTACTCATGTCACGCATGGCTGTGGTCGTATGACTATAGACCCTCGCATCCCTATAATGCTGGGACGGAGCACGTCGGGTTTTCACCGACCAGGAAGGCAGACATTGATTGCTTGCACCACGCGTGAAGCGCCGTGAGGTGTTCTGCAAGTAGCATGAAGGGTGAGCTGCATCCTACTATCATAAGAACCGCTTGTGAGGTGGCCTTTCTTGCATAGGGGGGGGGGGGGCAACGTATGCACGAGGGGCATCTTCTACTGCACAATACGTAGTACACCAAAGAAAGACAGCTATGGCATACGACTCTTTCTCCTGCTATGGCATAATCGCCGTACAGCGCACCCTACTGCTGTTGCTGTTGCTCCTGTTCCTGTTGCTATTGCTCGACTGCCTCTGACGAGTGCACTGCAGACTAATACTGTCACAAGATTTGCTTTCTGGGCACTCTAGTACGTATATACTATATACTGATACTATTAACAGTGTAACGACTAACAAACCTCAAGCAACGGCAGCACAGCAGTTGCATCACACAGAATACTGTCATTACCTCAAGAGTAACAATACGGCGCAGCACCAGGAGCACCAGCACTAGCACCAGCACCACTAGCACCAGCACCACCAGCACCACCAGCACCAGCTGCAGCTACACAAAGGTTTGTGCTCCATGTGATATAACAACTTCCGCGATTAATTCACTGCTGCAAAACAAAGTGCAACAAAACACCCTGGCATACCTGGTCAAAATTACAAAACACATACACAAGAGCAACAGACGGAAGAGTGGACAGAAACCGAAACCAAATCCCCTCTCACCAGGCGGCAAAGGGATGAGGATGCTGGTCCTCTCCTTGTAGTCCCAGTAGGAATCGCTGCCCCCGTACTTTTTGTCCCAGCTCGATTCCACCGTCGGAATGCCGCTCGCGAACAGCAAGATAACCTGTAGTGCATGCACAAAATAAATGGCAAAAACAAGAAAAGCGAACAAAAACTAAACAAAACCACTGCCTGCGTCACTGAAGTGCATTGCGATAGATCATAGTTGTACATCACCGACCAACAGACGGGGCATCCGCTGCCGTGTCAGACAAGCTAACCTGCCAGTGGCTTAACAATGTCGGTAGCACACACCGTATTATACCCCCATCTCCCTCCGCACCATCATGAAGAAAAAACACCAAAACCCCGACAACCTAAAATAAATAAATAAATAACAGAATATTAGCACACACAGGAGCAACGACAACCCCGCCCCCCTCCCCCCGAAAAAATACAAAATACCAAATTGACACACATCTCAGCGACGTTAAAATTGGAATCTAGAATTAAAAATATATTAACTGGAGCCAAAAAATACAAAATAAACAAATTGACACACATCTCGGCGACGTAAAAATTGGAATCTAGAATTAAAAATATACTTCGTATAAACTTGGGCATTGGGGCACGGTAAGCATTGGGACGCGAGGAGCAATGCTTACCGTGAGAAAGAGGGGCCCGCAGATGGTGGCGTAGCCCCAGTCCGCTTCGCCAGCGTCTGCAGCTGGGGCGAATATGGTGGAGCAAGCGGTGAATATGCCCCACCACTGCATCAGGTCGCCGAAGTAGTTGGGGTGGCGTGTGTAGTACCATAGCCCCGTCTCGCACACTCCTCGCCCGCCGCTGGACTGTACGCCACGGCAAGATAAGAGCAAGGTAAGGTAAGGTAAAGTGAGGGAATATAGGGTAGGGTAGGGTGGGCTAGGGTAGGGTAGGACAAGGTAGGGTAGGCTAGGCTTGGCTAGGGTAGGGTAGGACAAGGTAGGGTAGGCTAGGCTTGGCTAGGGTAGGGTAGGCTAGGCTTGGCTAGGGTACGGTAGTAGGGTGGGGTAGGGTAGGGTAGGGTAGGGTAGGGTAGGGTAGGGTAGGGTAGGGTAGAGTAGAGTAGGGTAGGGTAGGGTAGGGTGGAGTAGGGTAAGGTAACGTAAGAAAAGGTAAGGTAATGTAAGGGAATGTAATACAAAGTAAAGTAAGGTAACGCGAGATAATGGAAGAGAAGATACGAGAAGGTACGGTGCGGTGTGGTGCGGTAACGTAAGGTACCGTACGCTACGGCAATGTAAGCCAGCAATCACATTTCTTAACAGCGGTGATTGCTACCGAATGAGCGCACGCTAGGTAGGCGGAATCCGACGCAAGTCGACGAGGGAAGAAAGTGCTGAAATCTTCTCGCGATAAAAATGCTAGGCAAGAACCGTAGTGGGGGAGGACGGAGAAGAGCCCACTTTGTGACCCCGGATCTGAGTTACGACCAGGAAGGAGAGAAAAAGGAAGGGCGAAGATAATAAATGGGATGGACAGGGAGAAGGGGGGGGGGAGGTGTCCGCAGAAAGTATCGGTCCCCTAGCCGGAGACAGGCGCGTCTGGCGATCTGCAGGGGGAGGGGGGAGGGGGTATTCTCTCTAACATGTTTATATTGATAGCAAGGCGTGACCGCTAGTAAACAGCATACAAAGTGCCTCCTCTCGTAGATTACAACACATTGCAGTACATAGCACGAAACATGAGAACCATTAACTCGGGGTGAAACGCATCGGGAACAGCACCAGCACCAGTAGCACCAGCGCCAACAGTACCAGTAGCACCACCAGCTGCATATAGGACGTGCAGTTCGCCCTGCCTCCGCCCAAAGGGGGTGGACTTCGGTGGGAAAGTGAATCGTCCTCATCGAACCGGTACACGAACGCAAAACAAAACAAAAAACTCGTGTTTATTCGTAATATTGTTTTCCCTCGGATCTCCGGATCCCTAAAAGTTACCTGACTTACTCATCGCCCTGAAAAATATATATATATCTGGTACGCAATTGGTAGTGGCTTTATCGCGGACACCCACCTTGAAAATGTCCTTTTGAATGTCGCCCACAAACTCGAAGAAGAAGCCGACGACGAACATGACCAGCCCGGCCACGTCTCTGGCAGTCCAGCCCGGGTTGACCTCGGTGGAGTTTAGCAACGTGACCGGGAGGCTGACGCACCACACCCAGAGCATCTGGCGAACGGGCATGGAGAGAGGGAACAGACGGATGTGCAGCTTGCCGTTAGGGTGGAATAGAGTTGTCTCGACAAAGCAAAAAAACAAATTACAAAAAAACAGAAGAAGAGAGACAAGGTTTTTTAGATGGTGTTTCATAGCTTTAAAATGCCGTTTCACGTATGCAAGCTGGAATGCAATGTTCGACGCGTAGGATAGATCATGATCTATATGTCTATCTATCTATCTATCTATATATCTACAGATAGATCATCTAGATCATCTAGATCCTTAACCTGCCGTTATGATATGTTGCGCAGGATCTGATTAGTACACTTCCAAACCAGGAAACATGTCCCAGATCATGCAGGTTACACGCCGCCCACCCGGCAACATCAGCTAGATTATACAGATCATACATATCATACAGATCGTACGATCATACAGATCATACAGATCATACAGATCATACAGATCATACAGATCATACACCTATCATGTGCCATGAAAAGGGAACCGTTGATCTGTCCGAAGTATGCAGTGTTTGGACACATACAAGAAGCGCGTACATTTTTCGCTCTTCGTACAGATAAAAAACATTCACACCATTTCATCACAACATCACAACATGAACATCACACAACTTTTGCCTAAAGCAGTAAGTACCTGGAATATCCAGAAGGCGAGGAACTTGAAGAAGTTGTCCCTCGTGTCGTCAAAGCGGGCGTCACTCCCCATCTTGATCACGCGGTAGAGTAGAAACCCTGCTCAAAACGGATGTATTGTCATGCCAGGTAATGTAAATGCGTCGCCACACCACAACACAAAAGTACAGCAAAATGATTGGAAACCCTTCCTTCTGTTGCACCTGTATTAAATCCCGGGGAGTCGTTTTCTGTATATAGCCGGTGTTTGGTGAGACGCAGAAAACCCTTCAGTACTATTAATAGCTATTAAATAGTAAAAACTGATTTCACGTGGGCGGCTTATGCGGGTTTTTCGATGAATAAATGGTGTAACTATTATTGTGCGACGTAGTGTAGTATGTTTCTTGTACAAAAAAGCAAAAACATTCTCCATGTCTCACAAAGAAGGATTTCCAGTACACCCCCCCCCCCCCCCCCCCGGCGGCATCGCAGAGAAACGAGCATTGCATAATAGAGCGAGATAGCTCGGCCTAAGAGCGGCATTAGCTCCGTATTGAAAACACGGCTCAAGATTTAGGGCAGGCTTGAACGGTTACCGGGACTCCAAAAAGCTCGGGACCGATAGCGACCACACGAGCTTTCAATCTTCTCGCTTCTGACGGAAACCGCCATGGAGTGATTATTTGTATTTTTGACAAAAACGATTTCAAATTCGTCAGCCGTGAGTTCTCGACTAATTGAGCAATTGTTCTGATGGAGCTTTTATTTATGTTTTTAACAAAAATGATTTACAAATTCGCCAGTTGTGAGTTATCGACCAATCGCGCAATTGATACCAGTACTTAACAGTGAAAGTTGCAATTTATACGTAATACGCAATGCATTTTCTTCTCATATTTGTTGTTGTTGCTTTTGCTTTTGTTGTTGTTGTTGTTGTTGATGTTGGTTGGTGTTGTTGTTGTTGACGTGATTACATGATTACCGTACGTACGACCCACCTGCAAGTCTTAACCCCCACAAGCACACCGCAGCGGAGGCCAGGATTTGCCTAAGGTAGTAGTTGCCGCCTAGTACGAGGGTCAGGATGGCCAGCACCACGAAGTTGCTGCCACCGGCGAAGTCGGTCACCTGTAAAGAGTCATACGGTACAGTAGCCATGCATACCGGATACCTGTCAGGGTGATAAGAGCAATAGTCCTGCATAGCGGTGTATATCAGGCCATGCCGTACGCGGAAAAACACGCACGCCCACAGCAGCACGGGAGTGGCTAGACCTAGTTAGACACGTATACATAAGTGAGTAAATAGGGCACCCGGTAAGCGATACCAGGGATAACACGCGCAATAGCCTCTCCTTCAAGCACCATGTATAGGCCACATACAACATATAGAGAGTGGCGTGGCGCGTTGCGTGATAAAAATACTATTGCGGGGGACCATCGTCCCGGTGGTCTAACAGGTAGCCACGAAGACTGTTACGTTGGAGGTCGAGGGTTCGAGTCTCCGTATGGAGATTTTTATTCTCAAATGACACCAACTGCTGTCGAAAGCGCATATTATAGCGTGGGTAAGCACAATTCGACAAGAGTTGACGAGGGAAGACAAGTAAGTGATGAAATATTCTCGCGATAAAATGCAAGGCACGTACCGTAGTGGGGAGGGGGGAGAAGAGCCTACGTTGTGACCCCGGATCTGAGTTACGACTAAAGAGGGAGAGAGAAAAGAAGGGCCAAGATAAGAAATGGGATGGGAAGAAAAAAAAGCGAATAGCGACCTACGGAACACACCAAAGTCTGTACCAGGTATATTGAACTATCTTTACCACCAATATTTGGTCCTATTTTCTTTGGTCTCCCGTAACAATACTTGTACTGGTAGGAATAGTAAGTATCTGCGCCCTGAAATGGACGATCCTTCCAAGTAGAAATCATGTAACTACGGGTATATGTAGACTCCAATATTTTTAACAAGTACGTTACAATTGAAACGGTTGTTTGCTTTGAAGTCGTGGAAGAAGCAGCAGCAGCAGCAGTAGTAGCAGCAGCAGCAGCAGCAGCAGCAGCAGCAGTAGTAGCAGTAGTAGTAGCAGCAGCAGCAGTAGTAGTAAGAGAGGGGTGTGGCAGGCCGCTTACATTCACCTTACATCCAGAGAGCGGCAGGTCGTGGCGAAAGCTACTGATGTATCATATACCAGGGTTACCGAGGTATACGGCCGAAGGGATGCTGCACCATTCTACACATGTCTGCTGCGAGTGTGCACTTGTTTACCGCACGAGTAGTTAGCCTCGTTAGCCTCGGAGCCTTGAGGCAATGGCCGCTTTCTGCTCGCTACACTATGATTGCTCGTTGTCCGCTGCTCGTTGAATTGTTCTACTGCTGCTGTGCATTGTGCGTACTGATAGCCAGGAAAAGGGGACCGCCCTGTATTTACTTCGAGTATGCTATTTGTCGAGGCAATTGGTTAGACAAGCCAGCCCTTGCGGAGAGTTCACGTTGGTTGATAGATGTACTAAAAAGCTAAGACGTACATATGAATACCATAGTTGTACGAGTACTCTTATGACGTCGTTTACGTATGATATATACATTGAGACAGCAGCTACTCGTAGACTCCGTGCTGTATGTTAGACCTACGAGTTGTTCTACGAGTACACGTGTACAAGTATTCCTAGAAGAGTACACGTGCGCATCACCGGGAAGAGTTGAAGTCTTACTATTACTACTATTACTACTACTGTACGGTAGTCTTCTACAGAGAGGTGCAAAACACATTATACCCGTCCTCATACGATGTATATACAGAGTAGTACGTACCAGGTACGAATTGACAGCAGTGTTTTGTATTTGATACAGAAGCTCCAGCTGCCGTGTGCAGCAACCTGCATCCTTTTCAATGACAGGTACTTCGGCTCCCTGTCTCGACGGCATCGATAACCCGTACCTGATGTACACACTATTAATAGTACTCTACTCGTACGATACATACGAAGAGCAGTCGTGAATATGACAAGGAGTATGCACCAGGTACAGCAGTACCAGAGAGTACCTCGAAGTCTACTGTAGACTAACAATCTACTGACTGCTGAGTCATCAACCACAGCAGCAAATTAAAGAAATACGTAGCTACGTAGCGCAAAGGTAGACGAATCGCCAGCATTCCTGGACGATGGTGACGCATAGCAAGCTGAGCACATTACTCTTCTGGACAACTCATCGACCCACCAAACCACCAACCATCCTCCATCACGCATCATCACCCCTGGGTGGGTGGGTGGGTGGGTCGATGAGTTGTCCAGAAGAGTAATGTGCTCAGCTTGCTATGCGTCACCATCGTCCAGGAATGCTGGCGATTCGTCTACCTTTGCGCTACGTAGCTACGTATTTCTTTAATTTGCTGCTGTGGTTGATGACTCAGCAGTCAGTAGATTGTTAGTCTACAGTAGACTTCGAGGTACTCTCTGGTACTGCTGTACCTGGTGCATACTCCTTGTCATATTCACGACTGCTCTTCGTATGTATCGTACGAGTAGAGTACTATTAATAGTGTGTACATCAGGTACGGGTTATCGATGCCGTCGAGACAGGGAGCCGAAGTACCTGTCATTGAAAAGGATGCAGGTTGCTGCACACGGCAGCTGGAGCTTCTGTATCAAATACAAAACACTGCTGTCAATTCGTACCTGGTACGTACTACTCTGTATATACATCGTATGAGGACGGGTATAATGTGTTTTGCACCTCTCTGTAGAAGACTACCGTACAGTAGTAGTAATAGTAGTAATAGTAAGACTTCAACTCTTCCCGGTGATGCGCACGTGTACTCTTCTAGGAATACTTGTACACGTGTACTCGTAGAACAACTCGTAGGTCTAACATACAGCACGGAGTCTACGAGTAGCTGCTGTCTCAATGTATATATCATACGTAAACGACGTCATAAGAGTACTCGTACAACTATGGTATTCATATGTACGTCTTAGCTTTTTAGTACATCTATCAACCAACGTGAACTCTCCGCAAGGGCTGGCTTGTCTAACCAATTGCCTCGACAAATAGCATACTCGAAGTAAATACAGGGCGGTCCCCTTTTCCTGGCTATCAGTACGCACAATGCACAGCAGCAGTAGAACAATTCAACGAGCAGCGGACAACGAGCAATCAWAGTGTAGCGAGCAGAAAGCGGCCATTGCCTCAAGGCTCCGAGGCTAACGAGGCTAACTACTCGTGCGGTAAACAAGTGCACACTCGCAGCAGACATGTGTAGAATGGTGCAGCATCCCTTCGGCCGTATACCTCGGTAACCCTGGTATATGATACATCAGTAGCTTTCGCCACGACCTGCCGCTCTCTGGATGTAAGGTGAATGTAAGCGGCCTGCCACACCCCTCTCTTACTACTACTGCTGCTGCTACTACTGCTACTACTACTACTGCTACTACTACTACTGCTGCTGCTGCTGCTGCTGCTGCTGCTACTACTACTACTACTGCTGCTGCTTCTTCCTCGACTTCAAAGCAAACAACCGTTTCAATTGTAACGTACTTGTTAAAATAAATGGAGTCTACACACTTCGAAGTATACCCGTAATTACATTATTTCTACTTGGAAGGATCGTCCATTTCAGGGCGCAGATACTTACTATTCCTACCAGTACAAGTATTGTTACGGGAGACCAAAGAAAATAGGACCAAATATTGGTGGTAAAGATAGTTCAATATACCTGGTACAGACTTTGGTGTGTTCCGTAGGTCGCTATTCGCTTTTTTTTCTTCCCATCCCATTCMTTATCTTGGCCCTTCTTTTCTCTCTCCCTCTTTAGTCGTAACTCAGATCCGGGGTCACAACGTAGGCTCTTCTCCCCCCTCCCCACTACGGTACGTGCCTTGCATTTTATCGCGAGAATATTTCATCACTTACTTGTCTTCCCTCGTCAACTCTTGTCGAATTGTGCTTACCCACGCTATAATATGCGCTTTCGACAGCAGTTGGTGTCATTTGAGAATAAAAATCTCCATACGGAGACTCGAACCCTCGACCTCCAACGTAACAGTCTTCGTGGCTACCTGTTAGACCACCGGGACGATGGTCCCCCGCAATAGTATTTTTATCACGCAACGCGCCACGCCACTCTCTATATGTTGTATGTGGCCTATACATGGTGCTTGAAGGAGAGGCTATTGCGCGTGTTATCCCTGGTATCGCTTACCGGGTGCCCTATTT
Source organism: Saccharina japonica (assembly GCA_008828725.1). NCBI lineage: Eukaryota > Phaeophyceae > Laminariales > Laminariaceae > Saccharina > Saccharina japonica. The sequence goes on along the minus strand of MEHQ01000048.1, from coordinate 1,710,281 downwards.
ACTCACTTATGTATACGTGTCTAACTAGGTCTAGCCACTCCCGTGCTGCTGTGGGCGTGCGTGTTTTTCCGCGTACGGCATGGCCTGATATACACCGCTATGCAGGACTATTGCTCTTATCACCCTGACAGGTATCCGGTATGCATGGCTACTGTACCGTATGACTCTTTACAGGTGACCGACTTCGCCGGTGGCAGCAACTTCGTGGTGCTGGCCATCCTGACCCTCGTACTAGGCGGCAACTACTACCTTAGGCAAATCCTGGCCTCCGCTGCGGGGTGCTTGTGGGGGTTAAGACTCGCAGGTGGGTCGTACGTACGGTAATCATGTAATCACGTCAACAACAACAACAACACCAACCAACAAAAACAACAACAACAACAACAACAACAACAACAACAACAACAACAACAACAACAACAACAACAAAAGCAAAAGCAACAACAACAAATATGAGAAGAAAATGCATTGCGTATTACGTATAAATTGCAACTTTCACTGTTAAGTACTGGTATCAATTGCGCGATTGGTCGATAACTCACAACTGGCGAATTTGTAAATCATTTTTGTTAAAAACATAAATAAAAGCTCCATCAGAACAATTGCTCAATTAGTCGAGAACTCACGGCTGACGAATTTGAAATCGTTTTTGTCAAAAATACAAATAATAACTCCATGGCGGTTTCCGTCAGAAGCGAGAAGATTGAAAGCTCGTGTGGTCGCTATCGGTCCCGAGCTTTTTGGAGTCCCGGTAACCGTTCAAGCCTGCCCTAAATCTTGAGCCGTGTTTTCAATACGGAGCTAATGCCGCTCTTAGGCCGAGCTATCTCGCTCTATTATGCAATGCTCGTTTCTCTGCGATGCCGCCGGGGGGGCGAGGGGGGGGGGGTGTACTGGAAATCCTTCTTTGTGAGACATGGAGAATGTTTTTGCTTTTTTGTACAAGAAACATACTACACTACGTCGCACAATAATAGTTACACCATTTATTCATCGAAAAACCCGCATAAGCCGCCCACGTGAAATCAGTTTTTACTATTTAATAGCTATTAATAGTACTGAAGGGTTTTCTGCGTCTCACCAAACACCGGCTATATACAGAAAACGACTCCCCGGGATTTAATACAGGTGCAACAGAAGGAAGGGTTTCCAATCATTTTGCTGTACTTTTGTGTTGTGGTGTGGCGACGCATTTACATTACCTGGCATGACAATACATCCGTTTTGAGCAGGGTTTCTACTCTACCGCGTGATCAAGATGGGGAGTGACGCCCGCTTTGACGACACGAGGGACAACTTCTTCAAGTTCCTCGCCTTCTGGATATTCCAGGTACTTACTGCTTTAGGCAAAAGTTGTGTGATGTTCATGTTGTGATGTTGTGATGAAATGGTGTGAATGTTTTTTATCTGTACGAAGAGCGAAAAATGTACGCGCTTCTTGTATGTGTCCAAACACTGCATACTTCGGACAGATCAACGGTTCCCTTTTCATGGCACATGATAGGTGTATGATCTGTATGATCTGTGTGATCTGTATGATCTGTATGATCTGTATGATCTGTATGATCTGTATGATCGTACGATCTGTATGATATGTATGATCTGTATAATCTAGCTGATGTTGCCGGGTGGGCGGCGTGTAACCTGCATGATCTGGGACATGTTTCCTGGTTTGGAAGTGTACTAATCAGATCCTGCGCAACATATCATAACGGCAGGTTAAGGATCTAGATGATCTAGATGATCTTGATGATCTATCTGTAGATATATAGATAGATAGATAGATAGACATATAGATCATGATCTATCCTACGCGTCGAACATTGCATTCCAGCTTGCATACGTGAAACGGCATTTTAAAGCTATGAAACACCATCTAAAAAACCTCGTCTCTCTTCTTCTGTTTTTTTGTAATTTGTTTTTTTGCTTTNCTCATCGACCCACCCACCCACCCACCCACCCCACCCATGCTTCATCACATAGCCAAGTAGCGTATAATACCTTGTCGAACTTGAAGGAGAAGGCAACGACGAAGAAGAGCAGCTGGAACACCACCGTAACCACCGCCGTGATCGCCAGGAAATTGTCATCGTCAGCTATAGGCGAGCCCATCTACGCTGCCACGCACCAAAGCACGTCCCACTCGGCGGCTCTCTAGTTCTATCCCCCGACCTTGGCGAACACAGCAGTGCAGCTAGGAGGAGCCGTGTGCGTTGATGTACAGCGCGACAGCACGCCAAAGCCGCGTCGCTACAGCGACAGCAGACAGCACACAGCCGATATGCTGATAATACAAGCTGTGAGAAGGCTTTGAAATCCACCAAGAAGCCAGCGACGTTCTTCCTGCGCTTGGAACTCAGCCAGACCTTTGAAGATAGGGAGCGGTAGGGACTCGGACTGCAGCCCAGTGGTCTCTGGACGCGGTGCTTGTGGTGGTTTGATGCTCGCTTGCCAAGGATGTTTTTTTGCTCGCCTCTCTGGGTCAGACGGCGGAATGCGGTTAATTGCGCCGCGATTTATTTTTTCTGTCGATAAAATCAAGGCGATTATCGAAGTTTCAAGCTGAAATTGATATTACGAAACTAGGAAATCAACTTTTTTTAGTGTGGCTTGCTTTCCGTTGCGTGCGCTCCGAGCATGGTCCACAATCTCACAGCTGACGCAAAGCTGACGTATTTATAATAATTTTATTCAATCCAAGAGAAAACAAGCTTGTCGCCCAAGTTCATTGTGGCGCCCCGTTAACTCAGGCAGTGCTTGCTCTCCCACGTGGGTGACGATCTATTGATGGACGAAAGGTAAGGCAAAACAATTTTCCCTTGATTTTAAATTAAACCGAAATCAATAGAAAAAATGCGGTGGAATATGATCCAATCATCTTCTGACTATCTTGTTTCAACGTTTCAACACGTGTCTTACCTCCCGTCGGCCCCGCGCCCAGCTCCCTATATAGTCGCATCGTCTACGTAGTAGAGACGCGGGTGATCGGTCGCCTAGGTGCAGATGTGATGCCACGAGGCCATTCGAGAGTCGTCGTGATGGAGATAGAAGAGGGGAGTTGATGTTTTACAAGAAAAATGCAACCCTAAACAACGCCGTGTCGGAGAGGGAACAGCATTGGGAACCTCTCTGTGGTGTATGATACCCCTGGTGCTGTACTTGTTGTGCTACAGCTGTTCATCATACATGAACTGCTGTCGACGGCAACGTCAACTGGCAGAGCTACGAATGCGTATTGTGTGATGAGTGTATGGAGCCCATAATCGAATCAGAAAGGAGTACACTCAGCTACTCAGTTACTGAAGACTCCACAGGAGTCAGTGTGAAACTGCAGTCAGTCGTAGATTTTGCGGGTCTTTCACTCTTTTTTACAGGAGAATAAAAGAAAAAATGAGATCATCGCGCTCATCACAGCTGACGTTTTTTTTCAAATTTATAAATAACTAACTGCTGTTGTTGCTTGTACTCGTACCTGGTACGTATACTCGTAGTGCTGTAGTGCAGTCTTGGCGTATGCATGTACGCATGTCTGGGTACGTACATACCATACACCAGTAGTAGGTGCGGCCTCGTTCTGTGGTTAGTATGTATCTATTAGACTATGGATGGGTCGTTACCGCGGCTACGTACAGAGAGCAAGAGTAGTACCAGGGGAACCCTTTTTGTGCGACTTTTTGGTGTAACAGTTGCTCCTGCTTGCAGGCCGCAGGTAGATTGATATAAGAATGGCATGGTGCATGATAGACGCCTTGGGCCGTCTCGTGTGTGATCAAAGACATACATATATATGTCGGGTAAGCGCCAAAATAGCCCATGCTGACGTACCGGTAATTCTTACGTTTGGCGAGAATATGACCTTACGGGTAATTACCGCAAAAATCAGGGGACGTTTAAGATGCATCCCCGCTAGTCCTTACACAGTAGTAGCACTGTTGACGCGGTGCACTGTAGATATCACACATAGCAAAAGAGAGTTTCAGGTGCTTGGGGAGACAAATAAGCCTGCCCCGCCAGCACAGCCGCCGCGGGCGAGATCCCTTGCCGCGAAGATCGAAATAACTTGCCCCTTTCTATTGAGGAAGTGTGCCGATGGGCGAGCCAGCGTTCGGCTAAAACATGATTGATTGAGCCCAGGGCACGTCAATATTGTTATATAATTAATTATCGATTACATTTTGAGGAAGCCTGTTTGACCCAGGGGGCGATGATAAACGGGTCGAAATTCCCGCGCACAGTAGCGTGCTTGGACTTCTTGGCTAGCCAAGCAACCCAAGGCGTCATCCCCATTGTCGCAGCAGGCCGTAGGACCGCAGCGCAAGCAAAATCTCCTAACGTGGCAGCCAGCGGAGAGCTGCCCCGAGGAGCAAATAAAATGCAGGGTTTTCCTAAATAAACATGGCTTATGTTAACAGGGGACTGGGGGCGTTACGTATTTACGGCGGCCCAGACCCCAGACCCGTTACGTCCCGCTAAAGTGTCCTCGCCGTAATTCCGTAATCCGATATCTTTGCTTGTCATGACAGATTCTTCGTACTCGTACGAGTGTTAGAATTTCCAAAATGGTACTGGATTCCTGTAAAGACAGCGCAACACCACCAACTATTACTGTAACGTTAACACCACCAACTATTACTGATAATAGTCATTCATGCATTCATGGGGCGCTTGTAAGGAAAGGTACGAGGACACCGCGTTTTGACCTCTTGGCTGATCGCCCCTACACTAAAACCAGTATAATACGACCAAAGGAGGTCTTGACGCGCCCAAAAAGACCCGTCACCCACGTATTAATATAATAGCACCTTTTCTTCAAAAATGCAGCTTTCGATTGTCGATGTTAATAATGTTATCCTTGTTAATGTTTCACTTACCGGTACAGTACATACTTCGAATCACCCATTTCCGGCGTCTCGGGAGAGGCAGCCAGCGGCTAGCGGGGTGCGTCGCCCGGTTTTTCCCAACCCCACAAAAAAAACATGTGGAAAACCAACGGTGAGATGTGTCGTTTCGACGTGCTAATCAATACGCACTACTACTGTGTATATATATGTACCAGGTAAACCCGAGTCCTCCACGTGACAACTGGACGCCTGTCAGATCGTATCCTAAGGAGCAACTGAACNCCCTCCCCCCCACCTCCCGTATGCGTGCCCCCCTAGGCAACTGTACCCGCAAGTGAGAGGAACCTCGACGTAAATATCGAAATAGCCACATACTCACACGCCATCTGGCGTCGCCTTGACTTGCGCCACCAAGATCTGATCCACGCAACAGCTCTAAAACTCCAACCCTCCAAAACTCAACTTCCAACAGCAGGAGCAGCAGCAGCAGCAGCCACAGCAGACAGGCACACCCAGAACCAAAGCGACAATCAATCAAGCACACAATGAGGGACAAAAACTACCGTATGTAACAGCGCCTTTGACATGTTCGAGTTTACCGCTTCCCCGTGCAGTTATCGTCGAAATCATATCTCCGCAACATACCTAGACCACAGTAGCAGCAACAATGGCATGATAGCTTTTGGAGCTCCAACAGACCGTCCTAACGACGGCTGCCGCTGGTGCGTGGCTAATGGTGAGACAGGCGCGCTCGCAGGGACACCAGTCACATTCTCTGGCTTGGGGCCACCCGCGTGTTGCTGTTGTACTCCTATACTACCGTACCGCTCGCTATATATGCACTGCTGACTGTTCGCCAAGCTTTTACTACTCTACTATACGTAATATACTGCTGAATGCTTATCAAGCTGTATAATCTACTATATCGCACTGCTGACTGTTCGCCGTGCTGACTGTTCATCAAGCTGTACTATTCTACTATCATTTTCTGCTGACTGCTCGCCAAGCTGACTGCGCTGGTACGTGGAGCCGTTGCAATGGAGCCGTTGAAGTTGAAGTTGGAGTTGAAGTTGATTTGGTCGATGGTGGTCGCACTGGGAGATACGGAATGGTGCGCCCGGGATTTCAGAATATGATGTCTGCGAGGTCGTCGCTGTCGTCGCTCTCACTGTCGTCCTCTTCTTCCTCATCGCCGTCGTCCTGAAAAATCAACAAACAACACAAACATAGAGTGTCGGTGAAAAAACAAAACAGAAACAACTACAGTACGTATAGTATGTATGGGGAGCTGCATATCTCCAACTACGCGAGTATTCTACATTTGTTGTTGCTTTTCTTGCTGGCGAAAGGCTGCGCAACTTTCAGCTACGTATAAAGGTTGACGTACGAGTATTACATACCTAGTACTTGCAGTAAAAATCAAGAAGCGATATGTACTCGTATCCTTCATGAGGTCGTAGTACGCGCGATCGAAGTATCACACGCGGCTTGCAACGATGAGAGTTTCGACGAAAACCTCGATGCCACAACTCATGGATAAGTTTTTCTTAGAAGTTTTTATCGCATATCATCGTACAAGGACGGGTGATGAGCCATGCCTCCACAGTACGGTAGGGTCCTCTACAGTGCGGTAGGGATGACGGGCCTCCTGAGGCGAGGACCACTTTAATAAGCAACACCCAAAAAGGCATGCCTTACCTCATTCGTGCTTCGATATGTCTTTGCAATCCCATCTGTGTTTCACTACAATGTCTTTGCGATCCCGTTTATGTCTGACCCATCTCTCTACAATCCCGTTTGCGCTTGACAGCACTCTTCGTTATATGCGTTTGCGTTCGATCGTTCTTAAAACCCGACCTTCTCTTAAACCAGAATGGGTACGAGTACTATATATATACTTAGTATGCCCTTGCCAATCCATTTGACCTCTTACACCAGTGCTTGTCTTAAACCGTTACTGGTAGCTCTTAAACAGCGACCCCCCACTGTACCCACTCTTTTAGGTACTCTTGTATAGCGACATGTCCCTGATGTCAAGTTCCTGGAATACTGCTACATGTCAAGACTGATGGAACGGTAACGCGGCGAGGCGCTCACCCAGCCTCCGAGCGTCAGGCCGATCTCCGGAGCCCGTCGCTTGGGCGCCGCGCGCTTCCGCCTCTTCTCCTTCTTCGCCTTCGGCTTCCCCTTGCTTTGCTCTCGGTACGCCTGTTCACCCAATTCGTTGACATGAAAAAAAAAAAAACAGTTTGTTTCGTAGCAGGGCGACGGAGCACAGCAAAGCCACAACAGGCATCAGGCAGAGGTTTAAAAAGTGAATTAATCGCGTGCTGCAGGTATTGATGCTATTAATAGCGTAAGAAAAGCGTACCAGGCCGTTTCAACATGTACGAACACGGACTGGCAGTGTAGCAGCGTAGCCGAAACAGAAGGCGCAGCAGGAAAGGGCGGCATACGTTAGTCATCCCAGGGAGGAAGCGGAGCATCTGTCGTCCATCTGTCGTCGAAGGGAGGTTGGCAGAGCCGACATCAAACGATACGGCACTTCACAAGCGACACTCACTCTGAATCTCCAATGGAATCTGGCACAGCAACTGACGCACATACAGCCATAGAAACCAGACACCACAACTCAAAAACAAAACAAAAAATTGATTTTTAGTTTAGCCGCAACTAAGGTGGTCAAAATAGTAACTGCTAAAACATGGACTCCTTGATGACGAGTCGAGGGCTCGTTGACGGCCTCGTATTGACGCTCGTGGCTGCTATGATTGTTCTCTTCGGTTACCGCATCATGTGGCGGGTGAAGAGAAAAATGATTGCAGCCATGAAGGTCAATGCAAGGCCGAAAACGATCCCTCGAGTCGACATTAAGTAGTCCATGATGGGAGTGTTTTCCTGTGCTCGGCCCACAGTTAAGCCGGAGATTTTTGCAGGAGGAGGCGCTGCACACGTTCCGCCGTGAAGAGCAGGTGAGTGTCAAAGCGCCCGATATAAGAAAACTGCACCAAAACAATTACATGGACAAGAACAAAAAAAAGAAAGGAAAAAAATGGCACCACTGACATCGACGTAAAAACTGATAAAACAAACCGACAGAAAAAAACTGCCTGAGGCCATCTCTTACGGATGGGTTCTGAAAACTGAAAATGAACGTTTTCAGTTTTCAAAACCGATTGGCTCTCTTACGGGGTTGAAAGTGGGCCCATTTCCGATCAAGTTTTTCAATCATCACTTTCAAGTCGGCCTCCACTCGGCGATTGGATTTGGAATCTATGGGTTTCCACACATCGTTTGGGGCAACACGCGTACAAATGTACAGCAAACAGCAGCAGTTGAGTACGAGTCGCGTCTGTTGCCAAGCAAGCAACAACACAAGTGTACTGCTGCTGCTGCTGCTGCTGCTTGCTGTGCCACGCTCCCCACCCGCGCGTGCCTCAGACATCACCACAATGCGATGGGATCGGATTGTGGTGGTGTCGGCCACGAGAGCCTTTCAACTGCCCTTGCAGCTGCGACCTATATAGGCTGCGACTAACGAGAAACACAGACAGGGAGGAGGAAAACACAACTTTTAACGACACCCCTCAGTCGAGTTCTCCGTTGTCCCGGCCACCGCCGGGTACAATGCTTCTGCGCTGCGTGCTCCGGTGCGACGAACACCTCGATCACCCGTCGTAGTCCAGGGTGGCAGCGAAATAGTTCGGAGGCGCTTTCGCGTACAAGTATACACGAGTATCCGTACGAGTAGTACCGTCTTCCTCGTACTCGTACTGCTGCTGTACAATTTTTGTCACAACTTGCTGCCCAGACAAGCCCAGAAATAATTTTCAATTATTGGGTCATGATAAGACAGCCAACTGAAAAATTCTCAATTGGTTTTGACGCTCGAAAAAAAAGTTCAGTTTCAGTTTTCAGAACCCATCCGTAAGAGATGGCCTGACACGATTACACGGACAACAAAATCTCAAAATAAAAAATAAAAAAATTGGCACCGTTGAAGTTGGCATTAAAAAAAATCTAGAAAAAAAAACTGGTACCACTGAAGTTGACATGAAAAAAACGGACAACACAAAAAAAACTGGCACACTGTCGTCACTAGCGCTGACCTCGTCGTCTGCCCTGGTGAGGTCGGCGTGACCTTCCGGGTCCTCCAGCCTGTCCACGACAGCGATGACGTCTCCGTCCTTGAGGGAGTAGGGCGCTTCCCTGAGGTTCGTGACCTGCCGCTTGCCGTCTCCTCCCGCGCCCTTCTTGCCCTTCTTCTTCTTCACCTAAGGGCCCGTATTAACGAAGACAGCAGAAAATTCAATTTGGAAATAAAATCCTATTTGGATGTGATTTCGCAAAAAAAAAACTGGTTTGCGTCCTATGGGGGAATAGTGAATTGCTTGTTCAAATATTTCTGACATCGAAAAAACGCAGGATGCGTCACAACGCCCAGATGAAAAAAAATCGACGAGAGGAGAAGAGAGGGAAGGCATGCGTCGGCGCGTGCGCGCCGCCGCCAGCATACTTTTGCTTTCGGCGGCCCAGGCTAGGAAGCTATCGCTCTCAGGGTATTTTGGGTGGGCGTAGGGATCCCTGAAACGCCACGGGCGAGACAGGGACGGCGACAGTGCTATCAAAGTCTGGAGCTTATCCTGCTGTTTTTGCGTCGATCACTCGATTTTTGGTCGGGTTGGCACATCGAGCTGGTTGAAAAGTTGGGATTGCGACCGCCATGATTGGTTTTGAGGCGCCACCGCCGGGGTACGATGTGCTATGGTCTGTAGGCGTGGGCGCGGCTGTTGTCCCGGTGGCCTCGCGTCGTGGTTCACGCGTTGTCGCCTCGGTCGTGGTCATCGATGCGATCAATAAATCGCCCGGTTGTAGCGGGGGCGTTTACCCACCGTGGACATGCCGGCCCAAGTCGGCCCAACTCCCAAATTTGATTTTAATTCTACACAAAAGAAGGTCCTGGGACCTTCTTGGCTTTTTCGTCTATTTCAAATTGATTGGACCCCAAGATCCTAATCTTTGGTGCTGGTGCGTGTGTTGACCAATGAAAAGCGAATTTGAATTTCATTTTTTCCAAATTGAATTTATTTCATATTCGTTAATATGGGCCCTAAACAGACGGTATTGGCATTTTACAAAAAGCAAAAAAAAACTCAGGGCTCTGCACGGGTCATGACCATATTACACACAAGGGTCGGGCCAGGAAGTTTTTGTGTAATGTCACGGGTCGAACCGGATCGGGTCGGGTCGGGTCAGGAGGTTTTCAAACTCTCACGGGTCGGGTCACACCCTTAGCCGACCCGCTGACCCGCGAGGTTTTGATCCGACCCGTGAACAGCCCTGGAAAAAAATACACTTCGTATGGCACCGTAAAATTCCTACCGGTACAATATACTTCGAGGTATTCTCGTAAGGCCGACAGTTTCAGAATGATACCTGGTACCTGGCACTAAGCAAAGACGCACGATCATCGCCAAGTACCAAACCGAGACTTCAGCACGGTAAAGCATTGCCGTACGATCATGGACCCTTTTCCTGCCACCAGCTGTCGCACTCAGGACAAACCCCAACTACTCATTCCCCCGTGCACTACTAAATAGCCTGCTAAATCGCATGCTTTCGGCGCGGTTAGGCTCAAAGCGCACCGACACCAAAACATGTAGTATATCTGCATCTGCCGCTAGGAACTCACGCGGCAAGCTATTTGTAGCTCTCCTCGACTGGTGTGCGTTGGTGAATGGTGGGCGGTAAATTGTTGCCCCACAGGCGTTTCATCCTAACGAGTTTTGTCGTCTAAAATCCTAGAAAAATCAAGCGCTATCCGGCGTCGGCCATCTTAAAAGGACTCCCTATTTTTCGACGCCGTCAAAAAATAGAACCCCGACTAAGCCAAGCACCGACCACCTCCCTCTGCTTGCGAACGCCACCCTTCCCGTGTTAAAACCCGTCCGAATCAAGCGTCACCAGCAACCGCCGCAAGTCGCAGCTTCTCATCTCACCACCTTTTTGACGCCCAGCTCGCGCGTGAGGCGCACCCACTCGTGCTTCCCCCAGTTGTGCTTCACGGCCCAGACCCTGTCGGCCGGGAGGTTGTAGGCCTTGCCCAGAGCCTCGTGAAGGTTTTCCAGGGTGGGCTGCGACCTGTTCTCCACGATCACCTATAAATAAGAACCCAAGCAATCCGGAAGTCAGCCGCAAGGAAGGTTTGGCGAGCCGTGTCTTCTGCTGTCTGTTCGTTTGTCTGTCTTGTCAATCTGTTCAATACGACTCGTACCGTCTTTCTACATGTCTGCATGTTTGCTTGTCTTGTCTATTGGCTACTGTGTACTGCTGTCTGTCAGTATCGTGTCTGCGTAGGCGTAGTTTTACCTGTAATTGTGCTGGTCGTTGCTTCGGTATGATGGAGGCGGTGCAACACGAATGAGGTGGCGGTGCTCTAAAGCATGCCAGGCGTTTTTATGGCGTCGGTTGCATTGCATATACCTAGTTTCGAGCAACGCCAGCAATCGCCACGAGCCTACGCCAATACAACCGCCCATGACCGTACCGCCAACACCCTCACCATCAGCACCAACAACACAACAATAACAAAAAACACTGTTAGCAGCGACAAAAGCCACCAACACTAACACCATCGACACCATCCACCCCAACACCACAGAAAAAAACACCTCAAGCAATCAACACCAACACCATCAACACCAATAACCACCCATCACCAAAAGCAACCGGCATCAAAAACCACCCCAACACCAAAAATCACCATCACCAACAACACCGCAAAAAAAAAAACAGCGCCAAAAACACAAGACCCCCTCCCGCCCCCGCCCCCACCCTCACCTCCTTCAGCGGCCCAGGCCATTCCGGGTCATCCGTCGGCAACACGCCTCCATCCGCAAGGGGATTCTTGCGCAAGAAAGTCCACAGGTGGAGGTCGGTGAGCGGGTCCGTCCGCCGCCGCTCAACCTCGTCGTTCCTCAAGCGGTGCGCTTCGGCGAGCGCAGAGGATGCACTGGCGCTCCCCCCTGCCCCCGCCGCCCCGCCCGCTGAGAGCGCCGACACGGCGGAGGCGTTCGGCCTTTTGCCGCCACCTTTACCCCCTCCGGCCTTGCTGCCTTTGGAAACCTGGTGCAACGGAAAAAAAGGGGACACCAAATTGACGTGCAAAAACAACGGCTTGATTAAAAATTAAATTAAAAAAAAAACTTGCTATAAATAGACGCGATTCCATCACAACATTTTTTTCCGTACTGAACCCGGTGTTATGTCCGGGGTTGGGTCGCCTACCAGGAACCTCGGACGAGACTTTTCCATTTTCCAACCAATAGGCGTATTCGGTATGCTTAATCCGATTTCATCACAGGAAGGCTTTACTGGTGGTTGGGCGTCGGGGAACCCAAAGGCGACATGCGGAAGAAAAAAAAACAACCAATTAACCAAGAAAAAACGAATTAACAACTGGGCAAAGATCACGGTCGAAGCGCAAACCACCCTCGGGAGATACTGTTCCTGCACCACTAACACCAACAAGAGTAGCACCAACGATAATAGCAACACGAAAAAAAAACAAACGATAACGATAACAACAGCGAACACAACTACATCAGCAACTAAAGCAACAACAACAATGTCCGCAGCAACCCCCCACCTCGCCTCTCCCATCCCAAGCACCACCGCCCAAGGCCCTACTTCAGTATGGCCACCACCTCACCATCACCACCACCACCATCAGCACCAACACCAACAACACCACCAACACCACCAACACCAACACCACAAAACCCAACACCACTACCACCAACATTTCAGGCCAAAATAATATCAGTGCCGTAGCAGGTATCTCACATTGCCGACGGCCTTGCTCACGTCCCAACTGGCGGCAGCGTCGGCCTCCCTGTCTAGCCTTCCGTTCGACTCGCTTTCTCCCTGCCTGTACTGGGACAAAACAGCGGTGTTGGCCGCGGCGGCGGCGGCGACCGAGGGGGGTACGTCGACTATCTCCGTCGACCTTCCGAACCCGAAAGTGGCCTGACCAATGCCATCAGATATGGGAAGGGGTTCAAAGGGGGGGAGGGGGGGGTATGCGCGGAGATGAAGTAGATGAGGGGAGGGGAGGGGAGGAGGCAGGTAGAAGGGGGGCGAGGGGGTACTCATGTTATAAATGGCCGTAGTTCGATCACCATAGACTCGTATCTCTGCAATGCCAGGACGGAGCACGTCGGGTTTTCACCCACCAGGCAGACATTGCTTGCAGCACCAAGCGCGGAGCGCCGTGAGGTTTTGGGCGAGTTGCATGAAGGGTGAGCTGCATCCTGCTGAGAACCACCTGCGAGACGGGCTTTCTTGCCTATGGATGACAGCTTCGAATTACAGCATTTTTACTTGTATTCCGGTTCCACAGACAGCAATGGGTATATACATATGTAACTGCCTCGTGGGCGCTATACCATTACACATTACGTGATACGATAATTCCCCTTGTGCGGGGTTGAGGTTCTCCCCCGCCGCACAAATGATCTATAACTCGACTGCCAGCCATGGTGACCACAAAAAAAAAAAAAAAAACGTTACCCTTCACGCAGTGATTGGCGTCTTCTACAGCGTCGTCGCCAACCGACACCAACCCGACGTATAGTGGGGAGCAAGGACACGGGCCGGACGGAAACTGAAACGATTAAATGAACGGACAAACCGGGCGAATGAAATGAAACGAACCAAATCAAAACCAAAACTAAACCAAACCATGCCAAACTAACTAAAAGCACACCAAACCAAAACCAAATCAAACCAAAACCGAACGAAACGAAACGAAACCAAGCCGAACGAAACGAAACAAAACGAAACAAAACAAAACAAAACGAAACCAAGCCGAACGAAACGAAACGAAACCGAGCCAAACCCAAACACCACCAAACCAAAGCGGACGAAAGCAAACCTTGGCGCCGCTGAGGAGGACGCCCTTGACGCGCGTAAGGATCGTCTCGGGAGCTGGCGCCGCCGCCGTTGGGTTCGCCTGGTCCTTGTCCTTGTCCTGCTCCAGCTGACCACCACAGCACCGAAACCAAAACAGACGGTGGCGTCAAGACATAATCGTTGTTTCTACTGCACAAGTCTCACAGATCATGTACAGATAGATCATACAGATCATCTACAGATAGATCATACATATCATCTACAGATACATCATACATATCATCTACAGATACATCATACATATCATCTACAGATACCTCATACATATCTACAGATAGATAATACAGATCATCAACAGATATATCATACAGATCATTTAGATTATAACCTGCCGCTGGGAGATGTTGAGCAGGGTCTGTATAGTATTATTAGTACAGATCCAACCCAGGAAACATGTCTTACATCATACAGACAGGTTATACGGCTCCCACCCGGCAACATGACCTAGATCATACAGATCATACAGATCATACAGGTCATACAGACCAGGAACGCATCTGCCGTGAAATTGTCTAGCACGCAGTGGGAATCGGTGATGGTCTGTACCATGAGTGCATTGACAAGAAAAGACCAAAGCAAAAGCCAACCCTTTGGCGATCTCTGTATTTACCACTAGCATACGTAAAATGCACCCGAATTTTTGTACTTCTTGGGAGGGAGGGAGGGAGGGAGGGAGGGAGGGAGGACAAGCGTGCTACATCTCACCAAGGGAGGGAGATAGGGAGGTAGGGAGGGAGAGAAGGAGGGAGGGAAGGAGAGAGCGAGGGACTGAGGGAGGGACGGACGGACGGAGGGAAGGAGGGAGGAGGGCAAGTGTGATGCACCTCACCTTCTTGATGTTCTTCTTGATCTGCTCCACCGCGATTCGCATGCCCTGATCGTCGCAGACGGATCAAAACACGGTATACACAGGGGGGAGGGCGAGGCGGGCAACAGAACCGAATGAGAAATTGCAACTACCTGGTACATATTAGCCACCGCACAAACGATGAAACAACTCCATGCGCGCTCCCATCACCGCCGGTGCCATTCCAGCTGCCACAATTCACCGAACAATTACATTCCGTCCAAACCCATTCCATCCCACCTCTCTTATGCTACCGTATAAAAAGCCATCCCATTCGCATTCCAAATCTCGTAAGACTGTAAAAATCGGGATCAGGTCAGGTCAACATACTCACGCACCCGAGGTAGCAGCAGCTTGGTCTGCTACATATCGCAACGGGAGCCACGGGTTAAGTTGACGCCAAGACGCGTGACTTACACCACTCTGTCGCGCAATATAAGCACCGTTTTTGTATTCAAATTTGACACAAATGGTGCTTATATTTCGGGACAAATGGGTATAACCTACCAGGTATGTTTTTACCAATCCACCAGAGGATTAAATAAAACAAAAAACTCTTAAAACCGTGCCATTCGGTTACACCCCTTCCCTCCTATTCTGCTACATCCTGCCCGTCCTCACCCATTTGTGCGGGCTAAATCGGAAGTAGCATCAGCCGCCACAGCCAAACCCATCAAACCATCAACAAAATCAAGCACCAACAAAAATCAAGCATACCCACCAACCCTCGACAGCCACCAAGCACCAACGAACCGCCCCCTCTGTACCGAAATTAGGGGCATAGGAGTACCAACAGTATCAACCGTGGGCAATACCCACTACCACCCGTGAACTCGAGCGCTAGAGCACGCGAGGCAAAACGAGGCTCACCTTGACCTCTCGCTCCAGCGGCCTCTCCTGCCGACCACGCGAATGGAGTGATGGAAGTGATGTAATGACGCCAGGGAGCCAATACACCAGAGATGCCAGCACCCGGTACAGCGCAAGTTGCCGGTATTCGATACCGATAACGGTAACGATAGCGATAACGATAAGGATACCGATAACGATACCGATGCCGATACCGATACCGATGACAATAAGGATATCGATAACGATAACGATGCCGACGACGATGCCGGTAACGATACGATAATGATACCGATAACGACATGATAACGATGCCGATAACGATATCGATAATGATACCGATAACGACACGACAACGAGGCCGATAACGATATCGAAAACGATACCGACAACGATGCCGATAACGATAACGAAAACGACACCGAACACGACAACGGCAACAACAAACGGCAACAGGTATGTCAGCACGTAGATTAGAAAGGTTTCAACACAGACGATCGTGTGGTGTGGATTGTGGATCGGTTGCATGTCTCTCACTACGGTCAATACGGCGAAGGAAGGCGACACTATAGTAAACAGCTATGCACGAGGGTATTTTTAGACAGCCGGCTTAGCCAAATCGGTTGCAGTTTTGATTTCTAAAGACAGCATTTCATCAAATGTATCGCTTCCCTCTTTCTCGAAATCGACTAAATACCACCCCCTTATGTTATTGCGCCCCTCTGTTGCGAAATTAATTTAGTGCAACCCGTCCCTAACCCAAACCCGACCAATACCTATATATATGATATGGATATATTGGATATATACGTACAAGCAGTAGCACCATGGCAAGGCAAGGCACGGCACCGGACGGGATCACATCACTCACGCCGCACCACTACACGATGATGACATGCCATGATATCACATCCCATCACGCTCCATCGCATCGCCCGACACCACATAATATCGACACAAAATGATATGACATGGCCTTACATAAACATGCCATCCCACCTCACGGCACCGCACCGCACCGCACCGTACCGTACCTTCCCCTCGCGAGTGGCGTCAATGTCCTCTCGCATGGCCTTCAGGTGGAGATTCCATGCATTGACCGAACTATCCTGGTCTGCTGAGCGGCTTATCCTCTCCGCCTTATCCGCCTTCTTCATCCCCATCTGCGGATTGGGCGAATCGGAGAGTGGACAGCGGCATGAGGCATGAGGTATCATAGGCATGACCTAACGACGAGGCCGAGAAGTCGGGACAGGCGACGTTTCCTCTACATACTGGCAAGCCACAGGTATTTTTCGTGCTTCAAAACAAAATAACCCCTACGAGTAAACGGCTGGGGCTGTGAGTCGGCTTATTACCTACACTAAGTACAATAAGTACACTAAGTAGACTAAGTACACCAAGTACAACAAGTACACCAAGTACACCAAGTACACCAAGTACACCAAGTACACCAAGTACACCAAGTACACCAAGTACCCCAAGTACACTAAGCACACTAAGTACACTAAGTGCTTTACTAAGTGCTTTACTAAGTACACTAAGTACACTAAGTACACGGAGTACACCAAGTACACGGAGTACACGGAGTACACCAAGTATATCAAGTACACTAAGTACACCAAGTACACCAAGTACATTAACCACACTAACTGCACTAAGGCATGCCTTGATTGGACTTGACGCGGCTAGCCTAAGGCTGTGAATACGGCATGCCTTGGCTGCAGTTGAAGGCTATTAATAGATTAAGATTAAAAGTCGTCAGTTGGGTGGCGAAGCAAGCAAACTAACCCACTTACACTAGTATTGTACCAATACCTGCTACCATTCATATTCAATCAAACAAACATACGTGGAGCCACAAAGGCGCCAGTCAGTCATACAAACACGCAGAATTCCGCAAAATTACCGCACACACTTGGTCGAAATACCTATTATACGTAGCCAACTAATAACTAGTCAGCATGCTATTCGTTGGCAATGAATAGTCGGTCAATTCACAGCCGTACTCGTACAGGTGACGGCTGACGCCCCAGCACACCACGAGAGCTACACCAGTACAGGAGAACAGCCGCGCACAGCACGACAAATACAGCAAGACATATTATACGGAAGCTATGAAGCTATATCAACACACCCCAACGACGATACAGCGATACTCCGCCAGCCACGAGATACAATGGCTGCATCGACACCCGTTAGCCAATCAAAACGCGCCCATCATACCATCAATCAATCAGCCATAACCGAAACAACGGTAAAGCATAATGTCAGTCATGGTTTACAATAGCTACATGGCACCCGATAGCCAATCACAACGCGCCCATCACACAGTCAGCCAATCAACCATATACCAATGAGCCGTAAGCCAATCAGTATCAGTCGTCAGCTAATCAGCTAATCAGCCAATGAGCCAACCAGTCACAAGCCAATCAGTTGTCAGCCAATCCGCCAATCAGTCACCCAGACATCAACCAATCAGGTAAAATCACCTCAAAGGCAGCCTCGTCAGCAAGCCTCTTCTTCACCAAGTCCGACAAGCTCGCATCGAGCGCTTCCAGGAGACCCTTCGTGACCTCCAGCCTCTTCTTCTCCAGCTCCAAACTCTGCCCCCCTCCTTCCTCCCCCTCCGCTTCCCCCGCCTGAGAAGCCTGTCCATTCTCTACCAACTCCTCCGCGAGCCTCTCCCGGCACTGCCTCTCGGCCATCTCGTGGGCTGACTTCCAGTCGAGGGGGGACTGCGGGGCTCTGGGGCGGAGACAGAGTACTAACGCGACGCTGGAGCACAGGCGCAGCTCGGAGATGAGCTGCCCCATGAACAGCCCGCCGGCCTGCACAAGTCAAGGTGTGGATGTCGTCGACAAAAACGAAGGGATAACGAAAAAAAAAAAAAAGGAAGCATGGATATATATACGAAGTATACGTATGTATGTAGCTACGGAAAAGGGAAACAAATTTTCTGGACAATAAGTAAATGCCACAAGCAATCACTCCACTAGACACACCCATCCGTCAGATCATCAACTCCCACTTCATCGTCTACTGTAGATATTTCAGGGAAAATAGGTTTATGATCTGTGGGTGGGAGCTGTACGGGCTGCACAATCCAGGAAATGTTGGGATTTAGATTATCCAGATTATCTACAGTAGATGATCTAGACGATCTACCTCTAGATGTACTGGTATCTGTAGATGATCTGTATGATCTGTCCAACGTGTGAAACATTGTGCCGTTGTACTTACTGTGTACCAATAGCAAAACGAAACAAAGGATGCTGAAAGGGAGGATTAACCATCTGCTTGGCTCGGGGAGGACAAAAGTATGCCTGGTATACCAAAAGAAAAACGAAACGAAAGGATGCTGAAAGAAAGGATGATCCTCTGTTTGGCTCGGGGAGGACGAGAGTATACCTGGTGTATAAATGATAAACAAATGGTGGACAAACAAACAATAACATTTCAGAAAATTAGCAACAACAACAGCAACAACAACAACAGCACCAATGCCGATAAGGAGTAGAGAGTAGCATTGATATTAATAGTAACACTCGAAGTATATACGTGCGTACGGAACGCGTACGTAGGCGTGCGAAAATAAAAGTGGGCGCAACTACATAGCGTGTTTTAAATTACAAGCAGAACGGTCTGCATCATCCACCAAACGTCCTCTCCGACTAGACTCGCGGGCATCTCACATGTATCAGTAACTACAAATATACCAGGTCAGGGGGGCATACATATTCTGCACGAGGCCATATAAAACCCGCACTAGGCGCGATCGAAGTATCACACACACCAGTTTGCAAACGATCAGTTTCCACTAATTTCTCGACATCACAGCTGATGTTTGTTTTCACACAATAAACAAAAATATATCAGGTAAAAATATATGTATCATCATATAAAATACCACTCAAATACCACACCTCATGAAAAGCGCACAAGGTCTATTCGGTCCACAGTCTCCCTCCATCGAGGGTGCCGCTATTCAGGGTTTCAGTTCTCCGACTTTCAACCGCCCCATAAACACGGTTGCGCAGTAAAAGCTACTACAACACAGCCGTTGGAAAAGAAAAGAAAAAAAGATCTTACGTACAAAAGTACTACCAGGTATGTATAAATACTGTAATATTTACCGTGTCTCCGCCACCGTCGCCCCCACGAACGATGTTCCCGGGCAGCCTGTCCTTCCTCAGCTCCCGCACCAGCATCGCCTCCTCAAGCCCCTGGAAAACCGGCACGCCCTCCGGCAGCGGAATCTCGTCGTCCGAATCCGCAAATTCCGTCCGCACCTCCTCGCACGCCTCCCTGCCCGCGTCTTTCCCAAACGCCTCCCCCTGCCCAGCATGCAACTCCTCCCCAACCGGCACATGCGGCGGAACTACCGTCCCTGAATCCGCCGCTGCAGTTGAACGGTGTCCGTTCGTTGGTCCCGTTTCTGGCAACCCTGTGTCAAGAACGCCGCCGGCGTCGGTTGTGGAAACCTTGTTGCTGGGCGGGGAAGGGGGAAGTGGGGGGGGCTGGGCGGCAGCACGGCCGCTGCTGCCGCCGCCGCCACGCTTCTTCCTGGGCTTGGCGTTCTTGTTCTTGATGGACTTGCGGATGTTGTCCAGCTCGTCGTCTCTCATCACGTCTGAGTCGGCGTCTACTGTTGCTGCTGCTGCTCTTGCTGCTTCTGCTTCTGCTGCTGCTGCGGAGGGCAGAGGTGGTGGTGGTGGTGTTGGTGTTGGTGGTGTTAGTTGTGGTGGCGGTGGTGGTGGGTGTTGGTGTTGATAGTGGCGGTGGTGGTAGTGGTGGTGGTGTTGGTGTTGGTAGTGTTGGTAGTGGTGTTGGTGGTGGTAAGGGTCAATCGCCGAAGAGCATAGGAAAGGGAGGACAGGCAACGGATCAGCGCATCCACGCACCAGCCATCAAACAGTCCATCGCCAACCGTCATTCGTCAAACCAGCCGTCCAGCTTGTACAATTAAGCACCAACAATCAGTAGCCAACAAACAATCAACCACCGACACTCAAGCACCAGCAACCAATCACTGACAAGGAGACAGCCATCGCGTGCTAACTTGGAAAGTTGAGAGATACGCGCACTCACCACTACGGTACCCCTTACCAACACAAATGCAACACTTACTACCCACTGACAATGTTGCGACGCACTCATCAAAAACACAGCAACGTGAAAAAACTCGGCGCCCCAAATACTAAATATATCAGAGATACCTACGGGCAGTAATGGCTGTGGTCGACCCCAAAAATGAATAGGAGGTACCTACGTATGTGCAGGTAGAATACGGCTACCCCCACCCCCAACAACTATATCGGAGATACTCACGAGTACAGTAGTACCGGCTTGCCAAAAAATCACATAGATGAGATGGATAATTCCCACTTCATCATTTACATATTTCAGGGTAGATGGATTCCTGATCTGTATGATCTGTATGATCTGGACGATCTATTTCGGGGGACCATTATAAATAGGACTAAAATTGTTAGTATTAATAGTAAAAATAGGTAAATATGGTAGGTTTTAGTGCGCACCGTAGGTCCTATTTACTAGTATTTACTATGCTCCCCCGTCATAATAAAAACAAAAACTGACTCTTACCCGTAGCAGCAGCGGCAGCAGCAGCAGAAGCAGCAGCGGCGGCGGCGGCGGCCTCTTGAGCAGCCTTAACGGAGTGCCTGATGGAAGCCTTGGTGGCCCTCCTAAGCCCCTCCGACAAATACCCCTTGAGGACACCGCGAAGGTCCGCCAGAGATCGACGCTCGTCGATGTGAAAGTTTCCCAGAGTTCTCAACGACAGCTGCCGCTGGAGGCTCAACATCTGCGCACATTTCATAAAATTACAAAAGTCCATTTTTTTGTTTCGCCCCAGCGTGTTTTTTCCCGAGACAAAAAGTCCGGCCAAAGGAAGGAGAACCACACAAGTCGGAAACGGGAGAGGGGGGTACGGGGAGGAGGGGAGAGAGGGGGAGGAGAAAGGGGGGGGTGGGGTCACCATTAGCCTCTTCACGTAGAACTCCACTCACTTTTTGGGGACAAATTGACTTGAAGAGTGAAAAAAAACACAAGTGGTACACGTGTTAGTCAGAAACATTGTTTGATGAAAGCTGTGTATACTGACAGTTCGGCGCGAGGCGACGAGGGAAGGAAGTGCCGAACCCTTGCCACGAAAAAACTGCAAGGCGCATACCGTAGTGGGAGGGAGAGGGGGAGCCTGCTAATTGACCGAATCTGAGGTACAACTAGGGAGGGAGCAGGAGAACAAGAAGGGCGAAGATCATCGAAAATAGGAAGGAAAAACATCCAATAAATGACTAAAATACTCGCTTAAGACGGGTAAGCAGCAGGGCATTGCGCACCCCTAAGCCTTGGGCCAACCCAACGACACACCGCTCGCGCACACAACGGCGCTCGGGCGAAAGATCCCTTCCCCTCCCCCTCCCCCTCACGCCCGGGGACCCCCAACACTCTTACCCTACCCCATACTAACAACAAACCTCGCTGCACGCAGGAAGACTGCACCACGCCCCCCCCCCCCCAGCAACGACAGCAACAAAAACAAAAATCGTGTACGTATGTGTATCAGGTGCAACTCTGTCCAGACACTGAAGGACCATTTGGGCATTCACCCGCACCACCCCCGCCCCCCCCCTCAGCAGCTACAAAAATACTCGTTACCAGGCACTTAACTCTGTGTCCTGACATGTAACGACCGTTCGGAGACTATTAGTAACATGAATGCTCAAAACGGCCCGTATATTTCCGGACAGAGTGGTGCCAGATGCCCTTCCCGGACAACCCCCTCACCTTGGCAGGGTCCGAGCGGTACCTCTTAACATCGGCCTCCTTCCTCCCCGCCTCCTCATCAACCCAGACGGATTCCTCCGACAGCCCCACAGGCACACACCCCGCCCACGCAGTCCCCTCCCCTCCCCCCTCCCCTTTCCCGCCTCCTCCCCCTCCCAACGCTACCACGCTTCCGCTGCTGCCACCACCCCCACCTCCGGACGGTTCCGAAAAACGGTTCCCGCGACCGCTGGCACCTTCTGCCATCGTCCCGCCGTCGATTGCTTCGCTGATGTATCCGTTGATGTTGGCGTTGATTTTTTCGTCGGTAGTTCCGTTGGAGCGGTTCGCGAGGGCCTCGTTAGCGGCAGCGGTGGCCAGTCCGAGGAAGTGAGGCGCGTACGCGAGGACGGTGATCTCCAACTCGCGAGGCCTCGGCACGCGCCCCTACCGAGACAACAGAAAAAAAAAAGGAAAAAAGGCGTGCATTAAAAGGGCACACCGGTAGGAAACAAGGGGTGTACTGATGTCATGCATGGCCGTAGTCGTATGACCGTAGTAGACCCTCACATCCCTACAAAGCCGGGACGGAGCACGTCGAGCTTTCACCGACCAGGCAGGACGAGCAAGGGGAACGGGGGAAAGAGAAGTAGCAGAGCAGAAGGAACAAGGGGAACGGGAAAAAGGGGAAAACAAACGCCGCCGTGGGTACACAAGGGACCCCCCTGTTCTATGTTGGAATGCCAAATTGTAGGCTTGTCTCCAGAAGCGACTTAGAGATGGGTGACACCGAGTGACTGCTGTGACGTACACTTGTTGCTCATTCCAACACCGTACTGCTGTAATCCCCAGAAGCATGTCCGAACAAATACCACAGCAGTACCGGAAAGTCACACACCACGAGCAAAAAAAAAGTGGAGTCGTAGGTTGTTGGCGGGGAGAAGGGGGAGAGGCTTGCGGCCTTTCTTTCTTGCTTCCTTCATAAATTCAATATACGTATATACGTATAAACAAGCACTATTAATAGTTGATTCCGAACAACAACAGCGCTATAATATCATACGTAGATTCGTACATATCAATATCAACCCCTTCGGTGATTACAGCATCGGTCACAAGAAGCGGCGCGATAAAACACACGCGCATCAATACGATACTTGTAATGCTGCATGCTCCTCCTCCTAGCCGCTTGATATGAGGCCACTCATCCTTTTTTAGGTTGCTATACCAGGGCCGCAAAACGGTCAATAGCTGCTAGCCTGACCACTACGGAAGTCCCCCACGCTCGCCAAGTCTGGTATATCTACTCAGATGTGCGCTCGCACCTTTACACTCTACACGACGATTGGTCAAGGACGATTGCTCCGAGCATACTTGCAAGGATCGAATAGCATTGACTACCGGCGGCTAGGGATGACGCCTTAGAGCCTTCCAACATGTCATCATTGACATTTTACCAGGTATGATTGTTACCAACTGGCATGAGGCTATGTCGTAAAACTCGACAATCTCTCAATCCATCAACTCCTTTCTTGCTTCCTTAGCATGCTCGCATGATATTATTGCTACCTTCCGTCCTGACCTATAGGCTTGTTTCGGGTACATCATACTTGGAATCATACTGGAATCATTTTTGTAGTATCATGTATACCTGGTACCTGGTATATAAGTTACAGCACTACGGGTAACGGTTGAAGACAGGGAGGGGGTGTTCCATTGTGTCAGGCTTGTTATCTCTTGAACCGGAACGGTATTGCAAACATTAACATTTAGTGTGGCCGGCCAGGCAACTTGACCCCTCTTGAAATATTTTGCTTGTGTTGTAATTCCTTGATTCCTTCTTTGCTTCCTTAATTTTACTATTTCGTTCTGGAATTCCTTCTTAATTTTCTTCTTCGATTATTTAATTCCGAAATTCCTTCTTTCATTCCGAAATTCCTTCTTTTTCTGAAACATGCTATTATTAATATATAACCTTTGCAGAGTGCCTTTAGAAATACAAGAGGATTATATATCATAACTGGAATAAGAAAACAAAATAAAAGGAACCACAAAAAACGCAGCGCACCGATAAAATATATAATACGATACAACAAGAAAGTAAGACATGCAGAGGAACTTGCTACACGAAGGAGACAGAGCGAGAAACACAGTACTCCATCTCCACATCCCAAGGATAAGCGCTACAATCTACTCATTTTGAGAAAGTGTCGGCCGGCAAACGCCAAGCTTGCAGCACACTTCAGCAGGGGGGGGGGGGGGGCGGAGTACTCTTTTGTTGCTTGACTATAGTCATACGACGAATTGAAGAGCCTTCAGTTCGAGAGGGAGGGGGGGGGCGAGCGGTAGCAGACGGACACGGTCAACGGGTAAGCACAATCCAGACAGCGACGAAGCTCATTTTTTTTTCAACAGCAGAAACAGCGACGAAATTCCGTTGTCATCAACAGCGGTTTCATATTTCCACAGAATAATCCGAAAACAACCACCCCCCGCCACTCAACCACGGCCTGGGTTCCCACGGAAAAAAACACCACCACAACCCGCTTCCAAAGTGCCTTCTTCTGCGTACATGTGGCTTCCCACCAGGGGAGAACTCTCGCCCTGTCTTACGAAAAAAAAAGTGTTTTTTGTGAAAAAATTGCTCATTCTCGTGTGAAAAAACAGAATTTCGCGCATTCTCACGCACGAAAATATTGTGAGAAGCTTTATTTTACACCGAAAAAAAAGGTGCGCTTTCTTTGCGAATTTTCTTACATCTTCCAGGTAAATCTCTTCGCCGCCCAAGATGCCAGACTCTTCGACGAGCTTATCCTGAAACAGCTCCACCGTGTCGAGATTGGTCGAGCCTTCGTCCACCCGTGTCGTGGCCAGATCGGTCGCAGTGACAGTGCCAGCGTTGCTGCTAGCAGTGCCGTCCTCTATTGCGCCATTCTGACAAGAGAGCCGAAAGCGTGGACAGTCGCGTGATACACAAAGAGGCGTTACTTAAACTTTACGAATGTGTATAACGCCTTGATAATTTCACAATAATAACACGATGATATTACAACCAATGACATTCTTACAACTGAAAACAGCTATCGCACAACCAACTAAATACCGCGGGAACAAAACATAACATTAGTGACAACAATGATCACGACAGCAATGAATCGAAGTGGCAATACTGTATATACGCGCAACAGAAACACAATATCAGCAACACAAAAAAAATTGAAACTAAAAAAAAAAACATTGGACTCGAGCGCCTGTTGCTCAAAAACCGCCGAGCCCTTCGATCGAACCCACAACAACCCCCTCCCCGTCTCCCGACCCTAAAACAACCCATCCAAACACATCGAACTCCCCCCCTCCATTCCCCTCCCTCCGAACAATTTCGTACGCGAGTTGCTGATTCACGCGAACAATCCCTCTGCGTTTCGACGTCATCTCGAAACACTTCAAACGGCGTTCCTATATATGTTGTATGTTGCATAACATTCGTCGATGAGCGAACACCGTTTGCGGCGCAAGTAGATAATGCCCCGTGTTAGCCGTCCCCCCTCACCTTCTCCACAGCGGGTGCACCCCCCTTCGCCCCCCCTCCCCCCCTCTCCCCTCCCCTCCCCTCTCGCTCTCCCACCAGTGACCTTCCACAACGAACGACGGGTGACCCTCGAGATAGAGGTCGACGCGCTCGACACCGGCATCCCGCACCTCAAAGCGCGCTGCCTGCTCAGCCTCGTGCCGGGGCTGGCAACCCTTCCCGCCTCCGCCGCGGGGTCCCTGCTCCCCCCGCCCCCCTCCCCCTCCAACTCCAACTCGAACTCCGCTGGGCAAGCCGCTCAAGCCGCTCGCTTGGGCAACAGTACCGGCAGCAACAGCAGCGGCGGCGGCGGTGCTGGTGGTAAGGATGAGCTAGCCTTGGTGGGGCTGGTGAAGAGGGTGAGGCTGGAGAACTCGAAGTCGGGGTATGCCCTGGAGGAGGCTGGGGAGGGGGCGAGCTTGAAGACGGCCAGGGTGTCGGACGGAGCGTGTCTGGTGCTGGAGTGGGGCGTGCCGCCAGAGACGGGGAAGGCTCGCGTGAAGTTTAGCGTCCGTGTTGGTGAGTGGAGGTTTGGTGGTCGGTTCTCGAGCGGGACGACGACGGGGGCGGGGGGGGGAGGAAGGGAGGGGGGGGAGAGGGGGGGCAACTTGGTGTAGTGT